>JAALXN010000414.1:0-61687 GCA_012978555.1 Fusarium drepaniforme
TATATTAGTATTAAGATATAATATTATAATATATTAGAAATATATTTTTTATTATAATTAAAGTCGGGATAACTAATAATAAAGATTATTATATTAAGGCGGCGCTGGCCTGCTCTTATGCAGCATGCTAACCATCTACTTTTATCCGTTATTAGTGGCTCACAGATCCAGGTTAAGATAGGGGCCTGTCAGTAGGTCCTTGGGAGGCTTGAACAGCATAATCAGAGTTCGACTCCTTTACTGCCTGTCTTCTGTGAAAATCTCTTCTCAAACGCAACCCTTACACGTCACTCCATTATAGTCCACCAAACGGCTTCAACTCTCTTTACTGGGCTACCCCCTCTCGAGTCAGCTCCTTAGCCATCTTCGCTCGTCCAGCACGAACACACCTGCGCCTAATGAGGAGTTGCTTAGAAACAGATTCTTTACAATAGGCTTCAGTTTCTTGTTTGGAGACGGGCTTACGATATGCCGAGAAACATGGCATGATTCCTTAAACTTCATATTCCAAGCTTATTACCTTGAGCAAGCCCCATCCTGCTCACTTTCTATCCCACTCTGTTGGCAATGGCAACGGCTTCTCTTTTCCAGTATGGCTCAACGACTGCAAGTTTCGCCTACCCACTACAGTTTCCCGGATACGCCCAACACATTGACCAAAGTCTCGGCTCCCCATCGGTAGTTATCGGCCACTTTCAGCAATGTTTTCTTGCTTGACCGCCCTCTCAGCTTCAATGACCTACCAGCTATCCAACCACCCAGCAGCTCTGATTGCGAGCGGGCTGGGTCAACCCCTCGCCTTCAATAGCGATACGTGAGTGAACGATAGCGACTCTGGTAAATGCTCTTTCTCGCGAAGCATAAACACCATCGACGCCTCTGTTTCGAATCTCTGCCGCGTCGTTTAGAGAGAGGCCTGGCCTCCAGTCAAGGTTGACAATATGTAGAACTGGCTTTGATAGGTGTTCGAGACTCTACACAGAGACGAGAGATCTAGAGTGGCAACGGAATACTCCATCATCATCGAGGCTTGGATTCTTTTTTAACATACTCCTAACAGATTAGCCTCTTAGTGCTAGTCAGTCTCTATAAAGACAGATTACTACTCGCATGGACGGACTCTTTATTGCCACAGACTCTCAGTTCGAGAATTATTTAATCAACTCCATATAGGGTAGCCTTCTCCCTGGGTCAGTTGTGTACCTGGTATGAGCGGATTTGCTAAAAATAGATGTACTACTAATCGATCAGAACCAATCAGAATTATCACCGTTAGGCATGACTCATCCGCAAAACCAATTCAAAATATCCAACGCAAGCTCTAAGCCGAAGATAGTCTAGCGCGAGAATTCTGTCATTCACGTGATTAGAAATTACGGCCGAGATCGGCATTGCTGACAAGCAGTGGACCGACCATCCCTCATCGTCTAGGCTGGTAATGCAATTATCCAACAAGAGCGTAGTAAATACATCGCCCGCGAACTTGCTGCGGCCAGTTGGAAACGCACAGGCCTGATGGCAATAAAGCTTCACAGGCCGTGATCGCCGACGACCAATCCATATTCACTGAAATTGGATATGGCTCCGTCGTGGACCCTGGACTCTGATGTCTGGTGGCTGAAACCGGAGGCATAAGGTGTTTGGAATGTTGGGTATGAGGTGAAGAGTTTTATCTTTATTTCCTAACTGTGTGAATGCTTGGGGTTGAGGTCGGCGGAATTGTTGATGAAGATACCTATTTTGTCCAATTTGAAGCCCGTAGTCTTGAAAATGACACTTGAAAAGATTCCAATGGGTAGAATGATCAGGTCTGTCAAAGACAGAGATTGCCTCGATGACATGACTTATGGATAGATTGTGTGAATATGCGGAGCTATCGTTCTATGAATGTTTCAGACACATACATATGCATGATTGAAAATCGGAAATCGTGTAGAACATGAGTCAACCACCCACTTTCTCCCCCCCCCTTCACCTTCTTCATCCATAGCTTTCGTGGCCTCAGTAGGGGCTATCCTACATCTTGCTTAATTATCTACGAAGCGGCGGCTATGGCCATCGCCCCATTCTTCCATCTTTTGACTCAGTTATACCATGAAGGCTGGGCTTTAATAATACCAAAACACAATAGCTTTATTCCTCCTGTTTCCGTCGTGACTGGCGATATCCCTGCTCTTTAATATGACCCTGCCATATGACTCGAAACGCATGAATGAAGAGTTCAAGGGCAGAGAATATTCTGGGACCTGGATAAAATTGATGTGGCTCTAGGGTTGATACAGGTTTGCTCCCTTACTGATTCCGTCTTTAGAGCGTTCTGGCAAAGAGCGCAAGGTACCGGTCGACTCCCAACCATACAAAGGAAATATTGAGACCATTTCTGGTGCCAAAGGTAACCATAAGCGTCTCTTAGGATGTGTATTGACACGTATATCCTGGATATACGTGGATTATCTGGTGAGAAGAAGTTCGAGAAGAAGAATCCTAGCTTCTGAACAAGCCGGGCAACATTGTCCTTGGATGAACTCGATCGTAAAACCACAAACAGACGGAATGTGCACAAGTGTAAATAACAAGGCCTTGATATGAGATTAGACACCGTGATGGTTGAAAATTTCGCCTTTGGCAATCCCAAAAGACTCTCGCCTTGTTTTCGATATCTAAAGATCACCTCGAGACATCATCGGGCGACTAGTTGTAAGATCATGATTCTGGTAATGTCCGATGTCAAAATAATCATCACGAGCAGCTTATTAACAGGTATTTTCCTTCAATAATAAATAACTAAACCGCGCAGCTAGGATAGCCATTACATGCTAGCTATTTTACTTACATCCAGCTACTCGCCGACCTCTGATATACACATGAGCCATATTTCGATCACCACCCGTCATAATAAACTTCTCAAACATCCTTCTCGGTGAGTCTTGAGTATCTCGCGGCGCCATGGCCGACTGCAGCCCGTAGCTTTCGTATAGGTCCGCCTCGCTCCCGCCAAACTCTGGGAAAAGCGCCTTGGTTGCGTCTATTTCTTGCTAAGCTTCGTTAAAGTTTGTCTACATCGCCAAGGTATCGTCGCCCCGAATCATATTGCCCTGACCCTAGAGTAGCTCAGGTGTGCAGCAGATGGCAAATCTGGGCGTCACAACAGGTATTACTAGAGCATCCTCATTCCCACCCAAGGCTTGGATATGGTTAATACACTCTTCGATCTCACAAAGGGATACAGATGCATTCTCTTCACAGATATAGTCTGGTGCATTTCTGTCCATGCTGCATTTCCCCACCAAGGCGCGCTGGCCCTTTTCATGGCATATGTTGGCTAGGATTCGTGTTGCTTCTGCATGATTGTGTACGTCAACAAAGCCCGGAATCAAAAAGTCTCCAAATGGAAGTTTATGGAGCTTAGCTGCCGGAGGGATGGCATTTTGTGGTATCTCATTAGTGCACTTGTACAAGCCGGTGATGCGACCGTCGTGGACTATGAGTGTGTCGCACTCTTCAAGTTTTCGGGATCGAGGGAGTGAATGATTGTCCCTTGGAAGACCAGAGTTGAGGACATTGTGAAGGGCGTAGGTGGAGGTCAATTCCGTTTAACTTGATGTAAAGCTGGATATTCCACTAATTATATCGATGATCTTGATATCGGCATGTGCCGACGCTACCTCGGTCGGATGCCGGCGGCTTTGATAAGAGTAGCTGGTCTTATCTATCCACCCAATTAACTAAGGTAGATCACTAACCGTCCTCGGGTGAGTTCGGCTGGGTTGAACCCCGGATTTTATATGCCGTTTATCTTCACGTATCCTTGCCCACTAACTGTTTAATCCCAGACAACTCAGCCATGGGCAGCACCGGAATGTCCCTCCGCACGACGCAGCGTGCACCCCGCAGCTGCTTATCGTGTGCTTCTCGCAAGGTGAAGTGTGACAAGTCGGTGCCATGCTCGCGCTGTATCAAGCGGGGACAAGCAGACGCTTGTGTGAGGGAGATGGTCATCATACGCGGCGAGGTGACAATGTATGTAGCCAGAGCTAATTAAGTGGTTGAACTTGGCTAATCCTCTGATTTCATTGAGTCTAGGTGGCAAGATAGTCCTCATGTGCTCACTTATGAGGAACTAAGCCGTGAGAATCAGCGATTACGTCGAGAGATCAGTGTCTTAAGAGCCGAGAGAGGAGAGCTTCGTCAGAGCGACGAAAGGCCAGTAACACTCGGAAGAATCAAAGAATTCCAGTACAGTAACGGTCTCGAAGAACAACTCTGGCAGAGCATTTGCACAACTCCAGAGACACGCGCCGGTTCAACCATCTTGCACTGGAATGATATTATCCTACCAAGCCCTGCTTGCAGCGACCAGCTGATTGCCTACGACAGGACCTGGAACTCGTGGGTGCACTATGCACTCGAGTATCCGCACTTTAGTAATGAGTGCGCCGTGTTTATAGGGAGCATGGAAGAGAATTCATCACTCGACAGAGCTGATGCTTCATGGACGGCAGTTTATTTCAGCGTTCTGAGTGTAAGCCCTCCTATGTCTACCTTATAGACATACTATAGGTTTGAGAGCTCATGACTATTAGACAGCGCTTCTAATGATGGATGACGCTGAAGCGGAGAACCTGCCACTCCCAGACGGTGAGTACCTCTGGCTCCAAATCCGTACGTATGCTAACTCGTCTCCTACCGCTGGTAGGCATCACTCACCAAGAAGCCTCAGCGAACTGGTATCACGCTGCCATATTTTGCCTGCAAAAGGCCGACTTCATGCGGATACCCAGCATACGCTCTGTCCAAGCCATAGCAATCCTGGGTATTTCCTTCAACAATAGAGGAGATTCGGAACTAGGGGAACATCTTTGGAGCTCTGCAATACGTATTTCTCAAAGGATTGGCCTCGACCAAGGCCACTCTGAGATGGCTTCATCATGCTTGAGCGCAGAAGGACAACATCGACTATGGTGGACACTTGTTATATGTGATTGGTAAGCCTGCAACCTTTGATATGTATATGTCCTCTATTCTATCACATTCCTGACAGATGATTAGGTTGACCCTCTCTTATAGGTCACCAAGGGTTCATGATACTGATTTTGACGTTCCACTACCGTCAGCCACATCCACAGACGAAGAGGAGAACGTCACCCACCCGGTTCACTACCACATCTTTATGGCAAGGACATCCACAATTTTCCACTACTTCCGCCAGGCTATTCGGTCTGGTCCATCGTCTTTGGCTGAGTTGGTCCGGGTTGTTAGGAAGGCAGATGAAGAGCTGGCAGAGATCATAGATACCCTACCGGTACATTTGCGACCTGATGCCGATGGGAACGACGAGATTAGACGGCTTGAACTGGCACAACCTTGGATCAAGTGGCAACGTTTCGATCTCACCCTCGTGTTGCTGCATCTTCGCCTCCAGATCAACTGTACGCTTCAGGAACAGTGGCTTTCATATCCAGGCCAGTATGACTGGGCGAGAACAATCAGTGTCAGGTCCGCCATGAGCATCGTTTGGATCAACCGTAACTGGGATCAACCTATATCGATGCGGAAGCAATGGTACGTTTGCAATCATATTGATTAAAAAATGCTCATGATTATGTAGGGCACTTTCATACCACATCTTTGCATCTGCTCTAGCGTTACTCTCTGAATGTCGAAGTGACTCATGCATCGAGGAAGAGGAGTATACCGAAACTATACAAGGCGCTGTTGAATTACTGGAAAAGATCAAGGAGCACAGCGCTGTGGCGTACCATGCAGCCAGGATATTACGAGAGAATATGGTTGAAGACAATCAAACGGTAGGTAGCTTGGACTAGATGTATGAAATAGGAGATGGGATATACAGAATCTAGTTCGGGGTTACACAGTGCCTAGAAGATGAAAGCCAAATGCTCGACGTGCCTCATCTTCAAGTCCTCCCAGGCCAACGTATCCTTTCATTGCAGTTTCATCCAGGTCATCATTACCCTCCGCATAGTCTGGAGCCGGGCGTCCTCCCAAAATAGCGGCCAATTGTTTCTTGACGTATACTTCGTTCAGAGAGGTTGTAGGGCATGCGGCAATGAATGCGACCGATGCGTTATTTTGACCTAGGTGCTCGGTATCTACGGCATGACACGTCTTACAAAGGATCAGCGATACAAGCAGAAGGTAGGGATTAGAAAGACATACATCGCAATGCCACCATACGGTATCGCCTGGGTTTATCTGGGGCATGTACACCATGCATTCCTCCAGTCTAAGATGAGGATGCGACACCCGGCTGAGTCGCTGACTGTCAGGCTTTGTAGTTCCGGGAAACCAGCCGGTCGAATCGTCCAGCGTCCACTTCTCAGCGTCCATGATGTACGCCAGATCTTGGGGCGGAGTGAAGAACGGACGTAGTAGCACGTACGCAATGGCCATCTTGGTGTTAGGGTACACCATGATAGTACCCTCTCTCGGGGCTGTGGGTGTAAGAGCCGTCCATCCCTGAAACGTGCGTATGACGGTCGAGTGTGCCATGCCCTTGTAGAGCTCTTGGTCTGCGTTTTGGCGTACGCCAAGATCATATGGGTCGTGGTTGTCTGGTTCACCCGAGAAGATGTTGTCGTAGACTTTGCGGTAGGTCGGGTCGGCCCAGCGGCAGAGACTCCCTGCATCTATATGAGGACCCAAGCCAAGAAATGGCTGTCCCGGAGCGCGGTCACGAATGCCGTCAAGATATACAAGAGGATCTGGGGATGTCTCGTTGGTCGAATCGTGCCATAGTTCGTTTAGCTTGCGCTGGAGCTTGAGGTGGTTCGGGTGCGAACGTAGAGCATTCTGAGTGGGAGAGTTGTATAGGACAAGCATCGATGGGCTTTCTACTGGCCAAGCCTGGATTGAGTCTTTGTTGTCTGCAACGTATTGCTTCAAGTCGTTGTAAAGTGATGTCGTCTCAGTTGATGGAACAGTGCGCCGGCAGACAAAGGCGCCGATCCGTTTGATCTCCTGCTTTTGAACAGCCGTGAAGCCATCATCGAGGACTTGGGAGGTCTCAAACGTAGGAATGATGGTATTTCCCTTGTCTGCAATCTCATCGGTGATGGCCTCCAGCTCCTTGCACACCTTGATCCAGCTCTTGCGGAGGGCTTCGGGGCCGTATTCTGCGATAATAGCCTTTTTGATAAGCAAGAACTCTGGGTCCTTGACTGATGGAGAGTCTTCGCTGGTGTACTCTGCCCATGCGGGCCACTCTCGAATAGGAGCGGGCATGACTGACGAGCTTGCGCTTGTAACTCAAACTGGGTGTGGTGCTGGAGCAAATAGAGTCGGTGTAGTCCTGAGACTAAGGAGCTTATACCTAAGGAAGGATTCATATCAACTGCCTAAAATACCCGAGATCTTGAGTTACTTTGAGAGGCTGTACAAGGTAAACTAGTGGGCGAGCTCGCCCGAGCTCGCCCGAGCTTCGCTAGGGTCTGTGGGGGTCCCCCAGAGATCTACTCCGGATGCGGATAAGCATCTGCCAGATAAGACTCTATCTCTACCCCAGAGATGATAATGTCCCTTGTAGCCAATAGTTGATAAGAAATTACAGATAGGAGCAGCCATATTTACGAAGTATAAGATACTTCTAAGAACTCTGCTTCCGGGGTTCAGATTCCTTGGGTTGGCGAAGACGATCTCCCGGGTCTCTGGTTTTACCATCAGCTATTCTTCCGTCAAGTTTAGTTATCGCCAACACCACGAGGATGGGCTTCGGGCGAAAACATGTATCTAGGCTGGTGCCTGCGGATCATAGGGTTTTAATGCCCCTGCTACTCGCTGTCACTATTGTCAATTCGGCAGTAAGTCAGTCAACCGAATTACTATATAGTCTCCTGCTAATGACTGCCAAGACACTTGGATATGATTCGTCTGTCATGAATGGGTTGTTGATCTTGCCTTCTTACTCAGAGTACTTTCATCTCAACACGGCTACCGAAGGACTTAACAATGCTGCCATGTGGATAGGAGGTATCTTTGGTGCTTTTCTCATGCAGCCTGTCCCAGACTACTTGGGTCGTCGACGTGCCATTTACGTCGCCTCTGCCATCAGTGTTGTCGGCATTATCTTGCAGGCTGCCTCCCAGAATGTTCCCATGTTCGTGATTGCGAGGTTTATCGTCGGTGTCGGTTCTGCAATTAGCAATGGAGCTGCACCTACGCTGCTCGGCGAGCTGCTTCCACCTCACCGACGTGCGCGCGTTCTGGGACTCTTCTTTTCCTGCTACTACGTTGGCAGCCTTGCTTCGGCCATTGTTAATTACGGAAGTCAGAACATCCAGAACACTTGGGCATGGCGGTTGCCTTCTCTACTTCAGTTCGTCCCCAGCGTGCTGGCTGTCCTCATTGTTCCGTTTGTGCCAGAGTCTCCTCGCTGGCTGATTGCACACGATCGGAACCAGGAGGCTCTAGAAGTTTTGATCATCATGCAAGGTAAGAACAATATGGACTTGCAAAAAGCAGAGGAGCAGCTACGCGAGGTCAGGGCCACTATTGTTCGTGAGGCGGCTGAGTATCCTCGCAATCCATGGAGAGAGATGATTGCAACCGAGGCGAACAGGCGGAGACTTGCAATTCTTTGCAGCTTCGGTCCTATGATCAACATGTTTGGAAACTTTATCATCTCGTGAGTAAGGACTTTTAATACGACATGCCTTGGCCGTTGACGATTATGTACAGTTTCTACCTGGCAAAGATACTCAGCCAAGCTGGCATCACAAATCCGGTCACCCAAACGCAAGTACAGGTCATCATCAACTGCTGGTCTTTTGCTGTAGCCATTTTTGGCAGTTTCATGCTCGACGTCCTTGGTCGTAGAATCCAGACGTTTATCGGTGTCGGCGGCATGACAGCAACCCTTCTGTTGATCGGTGGTCTTATAAAACGTGAGTCCTTTCATCTGATTGATCAAACATGGCCCTGACAGCTGTCCATAGGTTATGGCGATAGCACGAATACCTCGGGAATTTATGGCACCATTGCTGTCATTTTCGTCTTTCAGGGCTTCTACGCCTTCTCCATCACGCCCATGACAAGTTTGTACCCAACAGAAGTGTCGCCCTTCAAACTCCGTGCTACAGGCATTGCCATATTCCGCATGCTCGATTCTGGATTTGGGTAAGTTTTGAATCTTTCAGAAGTCTCAAATTCCTGACACAAGCTGATCAACGTCTCAAGCCTTCTCGCCTCCTTCGCCATGGCCTATGCTATGGCTGATCTGGGCTGGAAGTTTTATTTCATCAACGCATCCTGGAACTTTGCGTTCCTCATTATTGCTTACTTTACCTTTGTTGAGACCAAGGGACTAGAGCTTGAAGAGATCAACACGAGGTTCGAAGGCTCCGTGATACTGGATGGTGTCATTGAGGATACCGCCTCGCAAAAGAGTGATACTGGGGTTCGCAAGAACGGGGGGATTACAGATAACGTGTAGGAGGTGTACTATTTGGGGGTGGGAGTTGGCCTTCACTTGAGTGGGATAGTTGGAGTATTGAATATGACATGATGTTGATAATCTCTCGCTCTGTGGCGAAGTGTGTACATTCTGCTGTGTTAGCATTAGGATGTAATGCTATGACATGTTAGAAATGTGTTCCTTGTTATAATTAAAGTCGGGATAACCGATGAATAAGATCGTAGGTTCTGTTAGGATAGATAGAGCTGCTCCTTGAACTTCACGGCCATTTCCGCGTCAAATTGCTTCCAAAAATTGTTGAGCACAAGCCTAGAAGAGGATTCCGTTTTCCTTCTGACTTGTGGTCAAACAAGATGTCCCGGGTGGCGGATCGGCTACCGTCGTAGCCGATGATGATGGAACCCTTGGCGGCAGTTCCATCTGCAAATACAACTTCAACACCATCTATAATATGACTTATGGCAACAAGCTCTTTGTTGTACTGCATACCAAACAACGAATAAGTTGATGGAGCTTGAGATTGGAAGCCTCCAAACTTACCTGCACGTTGATGTCTTCGGCCCTGGCAGGCCCTGGGGGATACACTGCATGCTGGTTTCCAGACTGTTCTTCTAGAAGAAGCTGCGCTAGCTCATCGTTACGTGGCTTATGCTGTTTGCGTTATCCTTGAGAGTAATAAAGGCTTCACGTCAGTCGCTAGACACAAGATATATCTTGAAGCAGGCGATTTGGTATTGACCCTGGCATTATCATGGCAACGATGGCACCACACCCACCATATGGATAGACTAGATATTCCCCTGCCTATGTTTGCTCGAATGAACTTTCTTGAATTATACCTCACTCTGTCAGCCCTGAATGTTGAAACGTGCTAAAATGTAGACAAATACTCAGGTTAGCCTCGTTGAGCTTCCGCTTTTATTCGTCAGCTGCAAACTCCCATTGTGCGTCATGATTGCTCCACCCCTGTTGAGCAAGGAAAACTCTCGTCCCCCCCTAGCCCGTGAGGAGAGGTTTGAGCCTTTGGTTCACCCAGGTGGGTTGATTCTTGCTGCGTGTCTCGGAGCTGTTCAATCCTGTGGTGGTAGTGAGCAAGGGATAGGCTGCTGCTGCTGCTACTGCACTACACATGTGTGTTGAGTGAGTCCTAGTAATTCAAGCCACACGGCCGTCTTTTCGGGCTATCTGGATAGCCAGGTTGCTGCCTGGTTCGTCATGCAAATGCATTTTATTCTGTAGAGACGACATAATGACAGCAGTCTTGAGTCGAGTGAGAACCTGAGCATCCTTTCTTTCCCATGCATCGGCGCCATGTCTTAGCATCCTAACCATGCCGGGTTTTGGTCGGCGATAGATAGCGCCCCGCCCGACTGGGCACGCACGGGTGCGCCCCTTAGCTGCGTCTTACCATCAGGTGTCATTTATAAGCTGGGTCCAGGAAACAGCCCTGTGGCAGAGATTGTAACCATTGTAATCTCACCGATAACAGCGAGTTGATAAGAATGCTGGTAAGGAGCGGAGCGGGTGTAGCGGAAAAGCTCCCGACGAAACGCTCCAGGCGAGGTGACGGGCCGAGATCCGTCCGTGTCCATTTCAGCGCGGAGTCGGGAATTGAGATCCCTTCCGGAAATCAGCTGTGGCGGGAGGATTTGAGCTCCTCAACTAGGGGCCTATCCGCTAGTTTGGCGAGCCGAACTCAGGAGAGGTCTAGAAAAACTAGACGGTTCCCCCTCCTGAATCAAGGCATATGCACTTTCCCTACAGCACCTAGGGATTTCCTTGTCTTGTCACAGTGTTGATGCTATCCCATCATGACTCAGCCATCCTCACCAGATCCCAAGGGCCACCAGTCGACCAAAGAGATGGACAACATCGAGGCTGGCATTGACAACTTGGCCAACAACGACGTGGCCGAGGGCAAGGTCCAAGACATCATTCTCGACACAATCAACGCCGCTGATGGCCAATACACTGAGGCCGACTACAAGAGGGTCCTCTGGAAGATTGATCTTGTTCTCCTGCCCCTGATGTGGCTCTGCTATGGCACCCAGCAGGCGGACAAGACGTCCATCTCTACCCAGGCAACCTTCGGCATGCGAGAGGACACTGGGTTAGTTGGTCAGCAATTCTCATGTAAGTGATGCCTAGAACTTCATATCAGTCCCTGACTACTGCGTGTGGCGGATTTCAGAGACTAACTGGTCAAATTTCAGGGCTAAGCACCATCTTTTACATCATGTACCTTGTCGGTGAAGCTCCTGGAAACTACCTGATGCAGCGCTTCAGCCTTAACAAGACTTTGTTCATCTGCATGTTCTGCTGGGGAGTCGTTGTTCTCTGTATTGGCTTCACGCACAATTTTGCCCAGCTCATGGCCCTCCGAGCCCTTCAGGGCCTCTTCGAGTGCACCATCTCCCCAGCCTTCCTCCTTATCACGGCCTCCTTCTACGTCAGCCGGGAGCACACGATGCGATCCATCATCTGGGGCACTTCGAACAGCGGAATGGACATCCTCACACAGCTCGTCATGTATGGGATTGGCAAGGCTGCCAAGGCAAGCCCCAGCAGTTTTGGTCCGTGGCGATACATCAGCATTTTCTTAGGTTCTTGGACCATGGTCATGTCTTTCTGCTCGCTGCTAGTGTTGGGAACGCCCAATGAGGTTCGCTGGCTGTCAAACGAGGAGAAGCGCATCGCAGCCGCCAGAGTCGTCAGCAACCAGACGGGTACCAGCAGAGAGCAGCAGAAGGAGTGGCGTTGGGACCAGGTCTGGATCACGTTCAAGGATCCGCAGACCTACTTCTTCTTCTTTACTGTCATCGTCAACTCCCTTCCCAACGGCGGAACCACAGCCTTTGGTAACCTGGTCTATGTGTCCTTTGGCTTTACTAACCTCGAGACCCTCGTCAAGGGCACCATTCCTCAGAATATTGTTACGATCGTTTGGTTTCTGTTTGTTGGCTTCCTGACACTGAAGATGCCGAATCTCCGCTGTAGGTGCTATCGTTTTTCTTTTTTCAAGTTGATCTGTACATGGTAAACTGATGTGAATGCGTAGTCATCCTTATGGTCGTGTCAACCATCCCTGCCTTTGTTGGTATGCTGGCCCTGGGACTACTGCCCAAGGATGGCATGTTGTGGACTCGATGGGGTCTTTACCTCATGACTGTGACAGGTCGATTGCCTGGTCTTTTGATCTGGACCTTGCTCCCGTCCAACGTGGCCGGCAGAACCAAGAAGTCGGTGACTGGAGCCGTCATGTTTATTGCATACTGCATCGGCAACGCCATTGGCGCCCAGACCTTCCAAGCCAAGTGGGCGCCCCGATACGTCCCCTCCATGATTATCTGTGGAGTCATGTATGCCTTGGAGTGTGTCTTGTTCATTTTGTGGAGGTTCTACTGTGAGTGCCCTAGACGTGCAGCTTCCGCCGCGTTTACTGATAAATGAACAGATATTGTGCAGAACCGTCGTAGGGTCAAGTTAGTTGAAGAGATGGGGTTGACACCTGAAGAGTCTGCACACCAGGGACAAATCAATGGAGAAATGGACGTGACAGACTGGGAGAATATTCATTTCAAGTACAGTATGTAAGAGGGAGGTAGTGAAAGGGTCGATACGGAGGACCAAGTATTGGAATCTTGAGGTAGGACCAGTCTTGGTCAAGGTGCTGGGTTATGTAGAATGGGCGTGGTGGATATCAGTTCAACAATAATCCAGGCGCAGCGCGTTGTTAACAGATTGCCGACCTTTTTGTTGGGATTAATTACAATAGAAGTGTTGCAGGTTGAAAAAATGACAATATCGCTACGTCTCAAATATTTACAAAGTCCTCAAAACTCCCCACTGGGCCCCTACATCATCAAGGTTCTCACTTTGCTCCTACCTTCAGAGTACGTTACAACCCCTACCTAGCCTGCTGCAGGGGTTTTGGCTGATAGGAGGTAGGTAGAAGGTGGTCTCGGTCTCTGGAAAAGAGTACAGAGAGGGGCTTTCTATCTACGACTCGATCGTTCTCTTGTTCTCAGTCAGACTGACTCGACTCCTTTCGTATCCTTATCTTGAGGTGGTCAAAGGATTCAAGGAAGCAGTGGGTGGGTGGATGCTCTGCGAGATAAGGACGTCCGGGGTAGATAGTTACTAAATATTAGCGCCCAGAACCGAACCTCCCCCTTTGAACCTACCTAACGTTGCCCAGCGGTTGGTTCTCTTCCGATGCTCTAGCCGCCAGGCTTTCAGGATGCCGGAGGAGATCCGACCGCCCCTAGAGACGCCCCCACATCCGTGTCGACAACTAATTCAGGCTTTCCGGATACCCGGAAGAGATCCGGCCGTATCGGTATAAAATCATTTCGAGCTTTATGGTTACCTAGTTACTCGGCACCAATCAAGATTGGGTCTTCATTGACGAGCTCTCCTCCATCATCAACATGACAGCTCAAGCAATCCGCGCAGCCCGTGTGCTTCCCAGCAGTTCGTCGCATCTGATCCAGGACGGAGTTGTCCTTGTCCAAGATGACCGGATCAAGCTGGTCGGGCATTGGGCTACTCTGGAAAAGGACCTTGAAGGTGTGGCTGTTAGAGATTTAGGCGACGTCACTCTTATGCCCGGTTTGTTCGATTGCCATGTTTGTCACGTCACACCTTTGCTGTCGGCCCTAGATTCACATACTCACAATGATACGTAGGTCCATCTTCAGTTAGACCCCAGCGGCATAAACACCAGCACTGAGGTTTCCACTACAGATGAGGAGCTAATCCCATTGATGACGGTCAACGCTTCACGGCTGCTAGATGCGGGCGTCACCACCGCGCGAGACCTGGGATCTCGTGGAATGACGGCTATCCTTCTTCGGGACAAGATCAAGAAGGGCCAAGTCATCGGCCCTAGACTTCAATGCGCAAACGCACCCCTTACAGTTGAGAATGGTCATGCCAATGCCATGGGTGGTGTATGTCGTGGTGTTGAAGGGGTACGTGCAGAAGTTCGGAAACGACACGCCGAAGGTGCGGACCTGATCAAGGTCATGGCAACTGGAGGTTTCATGACAGCAGGCTCTCACCCCTCCAAAGCCTGCTTCTCTCAAGAGGAAATGACTGCCATTGCCGATGAGGCGAGGCGACTTGGCATGCCCGTCACCACTCATGCCACAGGCACCGAAGGAATCGAGAGAGCAGCCGATGCAAGGTTCAGGTCGATAGAGCACTGCGCCTGGATCACGGAGAGTGGGAACGCAACATTTGACAAGAGGGTGGCTCAGAAGTTGCTCGACAACAAGTTGACTGTCTGTCCTACGGTTAGTTTCCCTCCCCTCAACTCAACTCCTGTATAACTCTAACCTGCTTGAGTAGATGAACACAGCCTGTGTTGAACACGACTACTTCTGCCCTTGGGATAAAAGAGACGTCATTGTATCCAACCTCAGGTCCCTGCGTGATATGGGAATAAGGATAATCGTTGGAACAGATGCTGGCATCGGATTCTGCCCTTTCGAACGCTATGCCGATGGACTCACGGTTCTTGCAGATGCGGGCTACACGCCAAGGGAGATCATCGCGGCGGCGACTGACATGGCAGCCACGGAATGCGGACTAAGCGAGGAGACTGGTAAGCTGGAACCTGGGTACGCTGCAGACCTAGCGGCCTTTTCTGGAAATCCGTTTGAGGACATCAGAGCATTCGCAGAACCAAGATTCGTCATGGCATGCGGAAGAGAGCACAAGGAACTTAGGCCAATCCCTCCGGTAGGTGATGTTTCAGAGGCCAAGAAGATAACATTGCAGGTTCTTCGCCGAGGTGCGGGATTGCAATCTCAAGCATAGTATAGGGATAGATCTTAAGAATGACTGATAGATCTTTGATCTTATCTATCGGTTATCCCGACTTCAACTATAATAAAGAACACATTTCCAACACATCATGGCATTATATCCCAAGGCTAACACAGTGGCCTTTTTAGCCTTCCGGCTACCTACAGCCCGCAGGAGTCAAAGACTTATACCTATCTACATAAGGGGTATTAATTGCTCTAACCTCCATACGAGAAATAAGAGAGAATTGCCATTTCCCACCTTACCGACTGTAATCCCTGAACATCACGTCTACTAGCGCAATGATTCGGTCATGAAGCAGTTGTACGTTGTACGTTAGTTTAGGCCGCTTGAATGCAGAATCTCGGCGAATTGCCAAATAATTGGCGTACACATCATCTTTGAACACGATGGCCTTTCATATTCGTTGCTGTCAACTACAGGGTTAACATGTTCGACCCCATGCCTAGAAAGGAGGTCCTCAAGGAAGGTACTTCCAACTTTGGTCTACTTGACCATCGAATGGGGCTAGAGTGGGTTGCGGACAATATCGCAACATTTGGAGGTGATCCCGACAAAGTCACCATTTGGGGAGAGTCGGCCGCGCTCTCTCGGTTGCTGACCAGATGGTCCTCTACGAGAGTGATAACAAGTACAAGGGTGAGCATAATCCCATTGACATATGTCCTACTGTAAAAGAAGAAACTGCTGACCTTGCTCACCACGCAGGGCTCAACAACAGACCCAACTAACAGGATCTACCCTCAGCGCATTGTCCCGTGGGATACGTTCCCTGAAGAACAAGGGAGGATATGGGACACTCTCCTAGCCAGCCCGTCTTTCTCCGACAATGCCATCTTTCCAGCCCGGGTCGAGCTACGCTATGTCAAGGATCGACTCGACGACGTCACCAGCGAAGTGTCGCTCCGGAATTCCCAGGTATTTGTCGTTGAGCAGCCCATCAAGGACCTCATGAGAAGGGCGTACAATGATGAGGAGATGAGGCGCGCTCTGGGAATCGATGGACAGGTCATCTTCCAAGACCATACCAATATCGACGAGCGATCCAACAGTCAGGATGGCATCTATCGCACAGCCGTTGCCCATGTCTTCGCCTTTGTTCTTCAAGCTATCCAACCACCGCCGCCGCCGCCGCAATCCTGGCACACCAAAGCCAACAGACTCCCAACGTGGCAAGTCGAATATGGGGATGTTCTGAGAGACATCCCGTCAACGGTGCGTACATCGCCGGACCACACGCCTTACCGGCCATTGCCTTGGAATCGTCCTTCTCGCAAAACTCCAACTAGTCTAGACAACCCGGGCGCCGATTCTCACAACAGTCCTTCACCATCACAACGTCGCGCCAATCGTCGCAATCCTCCTCGTGACGGTTTCGCCAAGTCAGAGGGTAAGCAGTTGCAACATGACCAAAGTGACAACCAAAGTAACAGCCGAGGATCTGGTCAAGGGAACAGCAGTGTACGACAGCGTATACAGGACCGACCATATTGCACCCACACATGCCTCCACGGAGTAGCTTTTGGCGGCCCAATGGACCGAGAGTGCCCCAACTTTGCCGACCACGGAGACACACACATCGACCAGGGCGAGTTTCGTCGAGCAGTGCGCCAGCAGTTGGCGGTTGATCATGACAAGGACGCCGACTGTATGCCGCTTTTCCTCGTAGGGTCTCGCGGTTCCCTTTTCAAACTACGGCTGTCATCGTATGGCTACAAGCTTGTGGCCAAAGGTGTCGAGGCCATGGATGCCGAGCAACTCCGCCACGAAAGCAGGATGTATGACCACGTTGAAGGGTTGCAGGGCCAATACGTCCCCGTTTGTCTCGGCACCATCAACCTCATTGAGCCGTATTACTTCGATGGCGGTGTGTACACGCACTTTATGCTCATGAGTTACGGCGGACGGTCAATCTTGTCGGAAGTAAAGTCTGTCGATTCAAGCATGGCTGACCAGGTAATTGCTGCACTCGATCGATTGCACCAACACGGGCTCCTTCACCGTGATGCAGAACCGCGCAATGTGCTCTATGATAGAAGCACTGGCCGCTGCATGCTGGTCGACTTGATGCTGGCCGAAATCTTTGTCCCGCCACAACCAGCGCGGCAGCCTCTTGGGTCTATGAGCCCCAATGTTCTAACGCAAAGACCGAGAGTTGTCAAGAGAGGAAGGGACATGTTCGCTCTTGAGCAACAGAGATTGCGAGTCCTATTGTCATAGAACGTGTGAGGTGAGGTGCTTGGCCACCGGCCTGAGATGAGTTAATGATCCTGGCGTGTATGTGATGTGACTCAGGTTACATGATGTGAATAAAGTGTGTGCATAGAAAGGCGAGCCATGCTCAGGTGTTACAGGTCTATTAGGCAGGCGTCTTAATATTGTGCAGAGAACTTGTTGATTTATTGCTAGTGAACTTGTCTTTATTGAAGCCGGTATCCCTTTGCTCTCGTTCACTCCACAAAGTTACCATATGCCAATGGTCCGACTACCCTGACTATTCTCAACGACTTGTTTGAGGCTGATTCTTGTTAGATCGATTGGCAGAGGATGTCAAGTGTGGCAGACGCGTTGAAATTTGGCAGCCGGGCTTCAGGGCCGGGCCGGCGGTTCACGAGGTTGGTGGCTCCGCTCCGTGGTCAGGATGGTGTCTTGCCTTGGGAAAAAGGACTTAAGGGGCTGGTATTGAGTGCGAGCATGTGATTGGTGATGGTATTAAAGTAACTTAATCTTAAAGGGCTGGTCAATAGCATCTAGTGGCATTCCTACTACTTATGCTTATATTAGACTAGCCCCGAGGACTATGAGAGCTTTACTATCTATTCCCTCCATATCCATAAGGGCTATGGGTTGCGGAATCATTTGCAACTATAATAACCTCACCCTCATGGACCTGGTTAAGCTGACGGGTCTCTCTTGTGATGGGATCACCAATCATCGTATTATCTGAAATGACAACCAACTCCGAGGCTGCCTGGAAGGCAGAGACTACCTCTAACCTGCATCACGGATAGATGATGGGGTTGTTAGGAAGATGCAGACGGTTCTAGTCGTCAACCACTCGCTGGGCACTCAGCCGAACCATATAGGCAAGGCAAAACGTGTGGCTAATACCAGGTACAGAATGCTAGTCGCAGATATCATAAACTTTGGCAACATTGTCCCAATGAATCGTGTATGGCTTTCTATAGCTATACTGGCGGAACACGGTGTCTTGGGCGTGTGACTAAGAACTGTAGAGACTTACTTATTAAATTTGGCTTGGGTAGCTCTGATGCTATAGCATGGTTCTTGGGTGGCTTAACTCACCGTGACCTGCCGCACTTCGCGGATGCCCTCCCTCAGGTCCGAATCGGATTTAGAGAGTCAGCTCGGCTTTAAGGAGAATTCACTTGTAGGCTTTTGTGGCACTTGAACACGAGGTACGTGATCGACACTGACGTGTTGCATAATTGGTAGCAAACTTACAAGATTTGAACGCAACAATCGCCACCATGTCTCATTTGGCGCAACTTGTCCAAGACATTTCCAACATGGGACTTAAATGACAATTTGATATTCGACGTAGGGCATGTTGAGAATTTACGAAAGGAGTATTCTGTTGAAGATACGGCTGCTGAGGGGAAGAGATCAAGATAAGCGCCGCAACTGTAACCGTTGCCTTGGGCCGGTTGAAGGTAGAGGAGGAGAAGCCGGAGGGAAGTTGGGGGATCGCCAGATCCCTATTTTGACATCCATTTGAATTGTTTTTGTCTAGTTTCAAACCGCCCCCATCAAGTATCAGGGATCGTGCCATCTTTCAACGGTCACTGATCACTTTTTCTGTGAAGCACAGGGGATCCGTGGATGCAGGAGCGTGATGAATCAATGAAAGAACAATACAAAGGTTCACAAACCAGCATCTGGAGCATCAAAGTAGAATCCGATCCTGGATACTCAAGCCACTGATGGGGGCTTCTCATTTTGGAGCGAGCACCTCTATCTGTTCAAAGCCACTTGTTGATCAATCAAGTGGGGGAGAGCACTGACAGGCTATCCCTGCTGTTTTCCAACTGTCCGTTGAGCCTGTCTTCCGCGCGCTGGATGTCTCCCCTGACATGAAAGAGGAAACGTCATTAACGGACTATCATAGGAATGCACCGGCTAATAAGCACACGGAAGTATAGCATTATATTCAAGATGTTTTGATAAAGCGATGCCTCAAGCGTCTCATTGAAGATGATATATCAACTTTGTCTTCCTATTTAAAACGGCTCACTGGAACTAGCCTCTGCTTAGATCTAATCAAGACGCTATGTTTCTCCATTTTTCTAACTCATTAAGATCTTTCTTGTTACCATCCCAGTTCTGCCCAAATTTCCGCCGTCGTTACATCTCTCTGCCACACAGAAATCAAACTGGAATAAAGAGACATTCTCTGTAGCCCCTACTTAGGTAGCCATGGTAAGCGAAAGTATGGCTCAATCAGTGAAGAAGGAGTTGTCTCTCCATGTAGTTCGTTGGCTTTCGATACCGGACAGGAAGCCTATTCTTCCAAGGATAGACTCCGAACAACCAGATCTTCGTGGTTCTTCACTGCATTATACCTTCCAATCAAATTTTCCCCGGCATTTAATTCCGACTAGGCATTTACCCAGGAGGTTGAATCGGGAAGTATCTGGCGGTTACCTGTTGAAGAGGGCAATATCTCGCGAACAACTCTGGAGCCCAGCGACTTGCCAAGTGCTATAACCGCTACGGAAGACTGCGCTCCTCCTCGTTCAAGCGCTCTTGAAAGGAGTATCAGCGAACTTGATGGTCATTTATGGCAAGAAAACGTCTCACTCATCACCGTCTACACTATGTCCTGTGCGCAATACTCGTGCAGCTGAGCCAACTTCAACAAACCCCATCACCATCACCATCCCCTATCAAACTAGAAAGTAAGTCCGACTCGTCTTGTAGACTTTCAACAAGTGAACTGGCCAGCGGCACTGGCCATCTTGGGCAAGTGTCTTGGACGAGATACGACGAACTCGAATGACTCCGTGGAAGAAGTCAGTCTGAGAGTTAGAAGTGATATCACGTGAGGAAATACTCGGCTTCTTTCTATAGTATATGGCATGGCCTGTCTGTTGGCTGAGGAGAGTTGCTCATCATTGCTTTAGATTCACTAGGCTCCCACTCCCCGCTGGACGATTGCGTCGATTCGCCCCTTTTTTAACTCTTGGTCGCCGAATATTTCCAGGACGTAGCTTTAGTGAGAGATGTTTTGTTTATTAGAAGTCTGTAGTCAAGTCTGTGCAGAAAACGCTTCGTCTCGAGATCATCGTAGCTCGGTTACTACACCGAATTAGCTACTTCCACCGCCGCATGGCAGGTGAAAGCCGAGTCTGACGTTGGAATCATCCAATCCACCGTGACTGCTTATGGGATTTCCGGCTGTCTCGAGGTGCATGGTTGCATCCTGCACGTTTGCTTGCTCTTCTGTCGAAGTGCCTGAGTTGCCTGCCATCTTGATATAGACGCAGTTAAATCTGAGGACGGTGACGGGTCGGCGCGGGGGCCCGTAGGCCGCTACGGTACCCCAGACTTAGCGGTGAAAGGGATGGGTGCTGAAACATAGTGTGAGATGACTAGACAAGAGCCAGCCAGCATATCCACTTGCCAATGCCGTGTCTAATCGGTTGAGTTGAAGCGGTTCATCAGGCCTCGGTAGGCTGCCACATAGCACGGTAGAAGAGCAACGGAGTGAGGAGACGGAGCGGAGCAACCGATCCCGACTGTCATACAGTCTAATGTCTCTCTTACCTTGTCTGCAAGTGTTGCCTCGGCACACTCACTTTTCCTCAGCAGTTATCAAGCAGGGTGTAAATGTCAAGCGCTGAGAGCAACCGAGTATCTGATGCCGCTGTTTCCGCTATCCGCGCAGACATCGAGTCACCCAGACTATCTTCGAGGATTATTACATCCAAATAATGCCGTACCCATGGATCTAAGCGGTTGATGCTGATATCTGTCGTCAGGAATCTGCCGTCGTAGGATCACCAACCACATCAAACTGCCTCAAAAAACCAACAAGTCGACATGTATTCGCGTCGGGGGAAATAATGAGCCTCGCGTTCCGTGAGAACGGCGCCCAAGGATGCTGCTAGCATACAGTGTTGGCTGATAGGAGAGGCCAAGGGCATGCCCTGTGCCAATTGCGATCAGGACAGAGCCAAATGCAACATCTTTCGACCCAGACAAACCCGGTAAGACAATGATCTAGCCACATACTTCAGCCTCTAGCCAAATATTAACTGGCACGTCCAAGACGTGCCGTCTATACAGCTCAGGCCCAGACTGTATCTACAGCTCAAGAGTCGCTCGTCGAGGGAATATACTCGTCCCTCTAGCGTCTACCGCCAAGTCAAGATTCAATACTCGTGGACGCGCCGTACTGTTCTCCCGGCTAACCCCTTGTATCGCCACCCAAGAGCTACAGTCGGAGCATTCGTCTCTGTCCTCCACAAGATGCCGCAAGCTCGACTATTCCTCTAACCGTCGCCGATAATGGTATCAGAGAAGATGTCATCAATCACATCGCATTCAATGCAGGCCTGAAAGGTGAGGAGAGCCAGGACGTGGTGCTGTTCTACGTTGGTATGTTTGAACCAACCTGTATTTGGACCTTCTCGAGTGGCTCGGTAATACTCATGATTGACTAGGAATCTCGCAAGGTCTCGAGTTCACGCTGGATGTTTGTCGACCTGACCGCCCAGAACGAAATCACTATGTAGTACGCCGTCCTCCGGCAAAGGCACCGCAACTGGAGGATATTGCCTACCCTCGGAAGAACCGAATGTTTGACCCGTCAAACGAACAGCTTAGGCATGAGCTGTTAATATCATACGTGCATCATGTCCATCCCTTACTCCACATTGTGGACATGATGCCGCTCTTGCAAGAACATACAATTGGATTGCAGGCGAAACCAAATCTGCTCCTCCTATGGAGTATTTCTTTTCTCCATCTCAGCATCGGTCAGTAGTGCCCCCGCGTGTCGCAAGACCTGAGACCTTGAAGCCCAACTTGTCTAGTTCCTATCGATCGAGTCTAGGCGAGAAGCTGGTTTTCGATCCAACAAAGAGATGCAACGACCGTGGTACCGGAAAGCAAAGGTGAGTCGCGTATACGTCTCCTAGTCCTCTAGACAGGTATCGATGCTGATTGTGCTAGTGCATGTACGACGTGGACTTTGAACACAGCGAGATCACAGTTATTCAATCGGCTGTTCTAATGTCGCATAGATACGCCGATACTGACGACCGTTTGGCATTAGATCAGTGTTGCAATCAGCCTTGCTCATACCATTGGTCTTGATCGAGACCCTCGGATAGAGAACCCGACGAACTCGGACCCGGGACCAAATAGAAGCGAATCTGGTCAAGCTGTTTATATCATGAAACATGGCTAGGGTTAAGTCACGGGAGACCGATGTGGATTCATCTTGACGACTGTGACATGCCAATGCCGGCGGCCGAAGACATGTGAACTGGTATGACTCCGTTGCCAGAAGACACCCGACACATGTACTTTCCGATGCCCGACGACTACGAAACCCTTTCTCGGATATATCTGTTGAACTTGGAACTGTCTGTCACTTTGTCAAAGGTATTGCCAGTGCATTGCAGACCAAAACCTTCAGGTAGATGTAGACCAAGTAGGAAAGCTGCCCGAAGGGTTTGAAGATTTGAATGGGAAGGATAACTAGTGCGAGAAAGGTAATCATAGGCCAAGGCCCCCCACTCTGAACACATAGCAGCAATGCCTATCTCCCCAGACACGGCCAATGAATATAATGCTATGTGGCATATTACTGCAATCAGGGTCGTTGACCTAACCTGACCGCAATGGGTGATCCCTTAGTGAAGCAGTGAGTTGGGTGAGGTCCACATCGAGGTACCAGAAGTGACAAGAGTCTGCGTACCACTGAATCAATCTATCGACCTCTTCGGGCGACACAAGAAGATCGAGTTGACGGAGCTGGTAGCTTGTCCGCGGTTCAGCTTCACTTCTCTTTCGGACGCGTTTCTCGCCCCGGAAGCGAGTGCCGGTCCCTTATCTTTGAGGATGAAGACCCAAGACGTGCTCGAGTAATACCGTATTTCGGTGCCGGCACAGGGCTCCAAGTGGCCGACTTGTGAGCTTCAACCCAAGTCTCTTGCCCGTCGTCATCACTGTGGCATTTCTTTATTATCAACTATTGGTGCAGACGTCTTCTTTAGGAATACCCCACTCGTTTCTTGCTTATGAACAATCTCCCAAGGCCAAATCCTACCATATCCACAAGTTGTCGAGCTAGTTCTTCTAACCTGCACATCGGATCTTGAATCCAATGAAAAGCCACCAAGCGATGAAACAAACTCAAAGCTCTAGAGATGGTCAGCAACTCCCATAGTGCCAGCATGATCCCTATCTCGTCACCTAGGATAAACAAATTATTCCGGAAAATCCGATTAATTTTCCATTTTAGGCCAAGCTTCTTTTCCTCTCTCAGATTGTTTATTCGCTACCGCTATACTGCGCTCTAGGCTCTTACTAGCCAGCCTCTGCCTTTAGAAGAATGGCTTTGGCTAACGCTCTTTGGATCAGTATCTATGCCAATTAGTATGTTCTGGCTTGGCTAGTCAGCAAACGCACACACGTGAGTTTAGTATTATCCTCGCTTGGAATGAAGTTCCTAATCCTGTTAGTCACTGGATTGTTTCTATTATTGGGTCTATCCCTTTTGGATTGGCTCTTGTCGTATTTGTTGTAAGTATAAGATTCTATCTATTGCACGCGATAATGATATGGTTCCAATCAAGCACCTAACAACAGGACGGAGGGACGAGAATTAGGATATCTTGGTTGCTACTGCCGTTAAGAAACTCGTCATTTACCGCACTGCCGGAGACGTCGACTTACATGTCTCCACAACCATACGGCTCAAAGAGTCAATAATCAGCGATGAGGACATTGTTGCGTCAGTTCATTAGTCTAAGCAAGAGTTAAAATTCGGGCGATGGAAAGGGTATCGTGTAGCTTGGAGCTCGTCTGGTTGTATCGTGAGTAAAATGGTCGCCATAGTAAGTGTTGACGATCCGGTGCCCTGCTCCCACTCCAGGAATGCGCTCGGCCGTCATTTGTTACTGATAATGTTTCTGCTGGGCCATTTGCTGCTGCATAATCGTCTGCTATGCGGGAATACTTGTCGTCAGTCCTCGGGATCCGCTTCCATGGCTTTGGGCCGAATTCTAGGCACTCCAAAGGCAGTGAATTCGCCGCTATCTGCTAACCCATTGTGCTGTTTGCGGGCGGCCTCTTTGGACCCTTTTCCCAATTTCTTTTTGGTTGCGGTACCGTCCAAATGGTTCCAAGTCGCTCCCTGGTCGTCCAAAGAAGCCCTCCGCATCCCTGTAACACCAGTTGTCAATATACCTTGTATGAGCCAATACACAAGTTACGGCTTGGACAAACAAGCCGGAGGAACCTGAAATGTTCTCTGATAGTGCTCCGGAGAGTCACCAACATTGCGGCCCGGGAGCTCGACGACAAGGCGGATAGAAGTAGACTCTTTGTTGAAGTGTCGAGGAATATGGAACCTGGGTGAAGGTGTTGTCCTCGTCGTCACTGTCGTTCGTTGAGATACAGGCTGCTTGTCTGCCTTTTTGACGTCAGAACGCCACCACCATTTGTGAGGAAGGCATATTAAAAACCGTTGGTTCGAATCACCACCAGGATTTTGGGCCATCATTGGCAAGGAAAACTCATTCCTCGTCGACAAGGCAAGTTTGAGAGTCAACGTGTTGCCGACTTGGCGTGAGAGGGCGTTGTATCTGGTGTGGAGAGGTTGAATTCAGATGAACCTCTGAAGATCGCTTGCTTCTACTTGGAAGGGACTTGAGTTCTCCCGAACTAACTCCTGACATTTCGGAAAATCTGAGAAAAGCCTCAACAAGGCCTTTCGTCTTGGTAGTGTTTGGCACGCAATTATTATTCAAAGCATATCCATCTGCGGCTAGCATGTTTATTAGAAGCAATTTCATGTTCTTTCATAGAGTAACATCAAGCTTTGGTAAACTTCAATGTCGATGCCACCCCAGTCGTTAAGATTGAGAATAGTCCGCCTCCTCCGGTCAGCGAGGGGTCAAAAGGCACGCACAGATTACCTCCACTGTTTTCACCGGGATAATGTCGAGGTAATATACAAGGACTCTATCGACAGGATCAAAGCAACTGGCATTTTCCAGAAGCCTATGTCTCAACGAACATGTTTTTCATCCTTCGACTGGATCATTCAGCATATTCCTTCTCCTATTGAGACAGCGGAGTGGGGATACAAACCGTTTCAACTTTGGCCAACACTTAGCCGTGACGAGCATCTTTTTGCAGAGCAGAGTCTCGAGTATTACAAATTATACTCTTCCGTATCCCATGACACGAATTCCATGTCTCTCAAAGGCCACCAGCCTCGCTGGACGAGATCGCCAAAGATTAGAGCCATTTCGATGAGAAAATGACTGTTGAAACCGGCTTACATGAAGCCACTCTCATATAGGCGCTCCATACACCCAAATAAACTTGGGCCGGTGGTGAAAGACCTAACCTTGAAGAAGAAATTAATGCGTTGCAGCTTCCAAGCCCGCCCAAGGCCAAATCTCGATCCGTCCGTCCACTTCCAGAGAGCTCTACGATCTCCCCAAGCCCTTGAGTCTTGTATTTAGGTCCTTCGATCTTGACATCCATTGCATCATGGATCTTACGTTGAGTCTGTAAGGTGGCACCAAGTAATTGCTCATACAGCTGCCGAAACGAAGTGTGAACTTGCCTATTCCTGCCGCCTCCTTATGGCAGCGACCTCGCCTTATCGTCCTGGACGAGCCTACCAACTGTCTCTTTATGATGGACAAGATTAGATAGAGAGTGGATGATCCTGCTATTGCTCAACTTTTTCTAATTTTTGTTGGCTTAGTCCGCCCTCCGAGCCCCTGTTCCGTTTGCAGCATGGTCGCAAACTTGGTGAATGACAACTCCGAAAGCATCTCTGAATAGAACAAGACTCTGTGGTCGTAAAAGTTCTCCCTCATCAACAGCGTCTTGCGTCCTTGGTGGCCTATCGCTGGTTGTTCTAGAAGGTGTTGGCTGTGCCAGGCGCCAAATTGAGATTCCAACTTGGAGTGAAGTGGACGGGGAAATTGTCATCATTGTTGTCCATCAACTCTTCTTTTCTCAATGACGCTCCTCCAACGATTACGACCGTAAGGGTCAGTGTGGAGAGCGAAAGACGAGACGACAAAGGCTAGAAGACAAAAGCCAGAAGACGAATACCAGAAGCGAGTAGATAACGCAGAGCTGGTAAAAACGGCAGCCAATTTATTGTTTTATCTACAGTCAGCCTGGGTTTGGCAGCAGCGGTAGCTCTTCTAACGCTGATGTTGGTGAGAGTATGATGAATAAAGCGAGAGCGCTATCATGGTCATTGCTAGACAAGACATTGTGGACTCTGCGCTGCTTGATGTGAAATGTAACAAGTTTCCCGAGCAAGATTGGTCAATAAGTGGCCATGGCGAATGGAAGCGTGTTTTTATGAGTTGAAGTCTGCCTGTATAGCTGCTAGAGCCTCTTAAGATTCAGCGCGGCAGAGGTCAAAGATCAACGTCCTGTCTCGCTACAGTGCCATCGACCACCAGGACGCCATGAACACGTCAGGGAAATATTCCTGTTGTCTCCCCTTCGTCGAATGCGAGAAGTCTCAGCTCAGTTGTATATAAGTTAACCGCGACCTCGTTCCTATTGCATTGCCATGCAGTAACTATTGAGGGCAGGAACACCGAACCGGACTCGAGTAATATGACAGGCGGCTCTGCCAATGTATATATTCACGGTAACCTTGCAGGCGGGATAGTAGTAACTACGAGGAGAACTAACAACTCTAGAACACTAGCCAGTAGGCCATTATATGCGACCTCCCTTCTGTTCTATTCTGCTCACCTATGGTGTGGTTGTTGCCAGTCCGGTTTTCATCATAAGCAGCAATCACCATGGGCACGTGAAAACAAACTTGCTCTTGTTTTCTCCCTTTGTTCAATGCGAGAAGAACTCGGCTTAGTTGTATGCAAGTTGATCACGGCCTTATTCGTGTTGCGCTGTGACGTTGCAAAAAAGCGACCACCCAGGTTAAGACGGAGACTTAACCACAGCCCGTACGCTTTAGAGCCAATATCCAGCAGAGAGCAGAGCAGAGAGCTCGTCAGTAAGCACCAAGGAGGAGCAAGGAGAGGCCAATAGATCTAAGAATCCGCTCGCCCTTATTAAACGATTTAGCCCTAGGTCAAAAAAGTCAATAGGCTAGATCCGGAATGATAAGTCGAGAAATATACCTTCTAGGTTAGGTAACTGTGGTAGGAGAGAACCATAGAGATTAAGAAAAGGCCTTATTTTTAAGATAAATTAGCGGGAATGAAAGGGAGTTTCTATTCTTTCTCTTTTTTCTTTCCGCCGAGGGTCTCCCTTAGTGATAGGAATAGTTTTATACTTAATAGCATTTGCAAGGCGTTTACTTCATCCAGATAATCACGAGGCCAATACTGTATGTCTTGAGGCGTGCCAATTCACAACCAACACTCGACCACTAAGGCTGAAAGTATCGCCGGGTATTGTTGACCTATCATGTCAAGAGCCTAACACGTATGTGATGAAAGTAGAGATCATTTTTCGCCATCGAGGTTTTAACGATTTTACCCCAAAAAAACGCGATATCATAGCTCGCTCATTTCGATTCGGTGCAGAGCGAATACTTAACCTTCCTCTTAAGCTTTCTCCTGTGCTTTCGTACTTGCTGAGCAGAGGTATTGGCAACTTTGATAAAAGAGCCGAAGATGATTTATTGAGTGTTTCGCTTGAGTTCCTAAAACTAAGATACTGAGATAGCTTACTCGGTGGCCTCATATATAGCACGAGCGAGTGGGTGAAGCTTGGGTCCCTTGAAAAGTCCCTGTACTATGATGAATTTGAGCTTCTCGAACGAATGTGCTAGGGTCGATCACGAAAACGTAAGGACTCTATGCTTTAGATTTATCAACCGGTTGGAGATGTCCCTCAGCCGACTGCTCAATGTGTGGTGAAATGAGGATGAAGCCCAGATGCCTCTTGGGTTTCTCAGACTGTAACTATCGATAGGGACTGTGGCACCCCATACTGGCCTAAAGAACATAATCTATGTCAAATCTTACCCTTCACGAGTATGCTTTGTGCCCACACTGCCGTCACCGCCCGACGATGATAGTCTCAATCCCTCTGGCCATCGCTACAGCGATGAGCACCTATAGATAATGAGAATAATAACACTATGAATTATGGAAACCCGACCTAGCTCGCCCCCATTTCCGGTGTTGCTTTATCACCATGTATAGTGTGAGATTGGTGGATATGTCGTGTGAGAGCAAGGCATACGGCGTCAAGCTGATGGACCGTCGCGACTGGCCATTTTCTCGCTCGCGCTCTTTGGTTTTAATACTTGCTCGATTATCTTTCCCTTGATATGGACTGAACCCGCCTATAGCGAGATGAGCCACCTGGCTCGATCTCGCTGTCTTGGCCTAAAGAGTGTACCTAGCAATGACATGGATACCACGCCGTAGGATCCGGCGGCGTGGGTTCTGTGTTCGAGAGATAGCAACTCATGTGAAATATGGTCTTCGCGTCGCCAACCGACTCGGCGGAATGGTCAAAGGCCTCCTAGCCACTGCTACTAGCTGCCGTCTGAAGATCTCAGGGCGCTGATGTGCCGTACTCGCCCGTGCCAAGGACGACACCCATACGTAGCTCTGCATCCTATGGAGCAGGTGGTCATTTGGTCGTTACAAGGCGAACTCAGGCAGAAGCTGTTGAGTATATATAGGTATGAGAAGGAGTGTCTTCTTTGGGAGGGGCTGATAGTGAGGCAGGACAAGGCAAAGAGTGAGAAGGTGATAGGGCCGATAGGCTGTAAACCCTTTCGCAGATACATCCATCCGCATTTAGCAATAATGACGGTCTCGTTTCGTCCTCTTGGACCTAACCTTATGCTCAAACTTGCCTCTGTGGAGGAGTTGCATTGGCTGATTCAACGCTCGCCGATAGGTTGCGGGCCGAGGGAAAGGCGTCTGGGAGCTTTGGGAACCACATCTCCATCCATGACTGGCTAGAGGAAGCGGATGTGACGGTAGACCGAGCCCAGCGAGCTAGAGTTAGTTGATAAACACCAATAGCGATGATGCCGGCTTCTGCAATAAACCTGGGTGCTGATAAGCCCCGAGGTGCCGATTTAAGTGCCTATGCAAGCACCTCTAGGTGATTTGATGCTTTGGCTTTTCTGTTTCTGACTGCTGCGCCTAGAGTTGCAGAGTTGATCGCAGCTGGCTGAGTCTCGAGACCGCTTGTTCTATCAAGATACTCCTTAGATGCCGTAGCTTTCGTCTATATCGGTGACGTGTTTAGATCTGATGGCGGGTAGCGCTTGCCGGGTGCTCGTTGCCCGGTCTATGGCACCAATCGACATGGAAAGCGATGCTCTGAGAAGGCTTCTCGGGTGCCTTATCGACGATCCTGCCATCAAAATTGCTGTGGCACGCCTGGCCGTTGAGGAGAGCTAGGGGGTTTTCACGTTCCCAGCCGAACAACTTGTTTCTTTATGATTCTACAACCGTTAGCTATCTGTCTTTGTGTCACCAGGTAATTCCGGGCTCTTTCTCATGTGCTGCAATGTGTCGGTTGGCTGTGACCCCCGCCCTGAATCATGACGGCCTACATCATGGCCAAACATGTTAGCTTCGCCGTGGCATCATAAACAGGGAGAATGGACGTGATGCGGAACTAGGTTATGGACAGAAAACCTGTTCAATGGCTTTGGTGGAGGGTAATTCAGGTATTGAGAAGGTCCCATAGCAGCGTAGCCCAACCCATCCGTCAGTCATCTTGCCGTATTGAAACTTTGTCGCGTTAAGCAACGAGGTAAGAGGGGCCAAAGTCGTCTTGTCTTCTTGTTACGAACTTACCCTCCCTTCTTTCACGTCTTATACGAGGACACTCTGCCCTGGCCACATACCACCACATCTGATCACGCTTTTCTTTCGTCCGTGAAATTGACAGTTCCACCACAGGAGCCCCTTGAAAGTCTTAGTATAGGCCAAGGTGTTGAAAAGCGTCTTTGATCTGGTACCGTTACGGGCAGCCAAGCCACTCTCGTCTTCCCCTCGGCCGTTCTCCAAACCCCTGTCAAGATGGGTTCTGCGTGACGTCCCTTCTTAGTAGCCAGGGAGCTCCCGGGCCAGGCGATTCGTCACCAGCGTCGCATGCCTCGCTTCTTTCACGCGACGACGATGATTCCAGGTTCAGTAAACAGTCACAACCTATACACGATCCACTTGGTGAGGAGGACATCCCCCCCAACCCCCTCACTACTCCAGATTATTCGTCACTTTATCTCGACGTTGAACAAGCTGGCATGGCTATTTCCTCGGTCTCTAACAGCCCCCCTACTTCGAAGCAACCCCCGACCCCATTTGCACGTCTTACTCCATCCCACACTCCCACTATGGTCTGTCAGATGGACGAAATAGTGTTATCTTTCAACCGCCATCTTCTGTCCAACTGTCACCATGTAGAAATGGCCCAAGAAAAGCTTCTACCCGCAGCACCACGTTTCAGCAGCCGGCTACTCCGATGCCAGAACTCGAACTGAACCTCAACAGAACCTGAGCGGTGATTCGCGTTGCCATCTCGTGTCACACGTTCTATCTCGTCCATATACATTGTTCACTCACTGGCAACAACCAAACAGACTAAGGGGGAGGGGGTAGTTGTACGAAGATTGTGATGTCGAGCTTTAGGCGACCCGCACCTATACCTGCGGTGACTTTTCCCCCACCGGCCATATACTTCAGGGCTCTTGTAAGTACTGGTTTGTAGCTTGAGGCCAGACAGTATAGTATTCTTCAACGCCACGGAGGAGATTTTTCAGCGGGAAGACATGCACCAGCGGGACGGTTGGCAGACTGCCCTTCGGTCAACGATGCGCCGAGAGATAAAAAGACACGTGAAGGAGGCATGTCGTTCATTCAATGAGAGTGTGACCATCCAGCTGGCGGCGACCTTGCTGTGGGTGAGGAATACATCTGCGAGCACGGCTATGATGGGTATTTCGGCGACCTGATCGAAATGGCTGGCAAGTTCTGTCTGTTGCTCTGTGGTTTCCATATTGGTAAACTCGAGGCCTTCGTTGATTAGCTGACAATAGTGGCATGGAATTGATTCATTGGCTTTTAGCATGGAGGGCATGTCTCGGTAAGAGAGAGACATCGTTTAACTTTCCTTGGTTCGGTGCTTCACATTGAGTTGATTGATGGGAGACGGCGTTGTGTACACAAGGTTGATGTATAAAACTGCTCAAGCGTCGTTACTATTATTAATGGTTTTCAACACTGGACGTAAGGGCGTGCTCAGTTTGTCTTTGAAGAAACGGGGATACGAGCCTTCAATCTCAGTCATAAAGAGATATAGATATCGGAATGGCCGTCTAGATGTCTGGTTTGAGGCATCTCCTTGCCCCGGAGTAGAGACAAGACAGATAAGACGCAATTCAATTACCTGCCCGGCTTTGACAGTCGAAGTCAGACGGCGGCACTGTTATGTCTATTTGTATACTGCCTCAAGTTAGTATCGATAATAGGCATCTCTCCTCGGTACGCAGATATCACATTGATATGTCTCAAAACCTCTGACTCTTCGTAGATGGGGAGCTGCCGGGCTAACATGAGTGTGTTGTGGCTTTTTGCATGAAATCTCTGACTGCATGGAGGACAGGGAAGCTTCCTACCCCAAGGCAAGGAAGCTTCCTGGCCAAAAGATTCCAACATCAACAAGACACAACCGACAATAGTTGGGCCCAAAAGCACACTAAGCGAGATTTCGTCTGGAACACCCGTCAACTGCACCATTTGTCAAGCTCCGCAGCGGCTTTGGTATCAGTTCAATGGCCGAGAAGAGAAAGCTATGAAAGCAGCTCTTAATATTGTTGACCCAAAGGATGTGCGCCAAACGGTCCAAAACGCTGACTCTCTATTTGGCAATGAGCGTAGGTTTATGACTAAGTGGCCGGGAGGTGATGGCCTGTCGGGAGCGTGTTTGATGGACGCGCCAGCATGAGGAGGGATGGTAAGGTGATGTCTTTGGTGATCCTGATGTAGTAAGAGGAGGTTGACGGCGCAGCTACGCTAGTTTAGTTCTTGCTGATATTCTGAGAGACATCAATCAGTGTGTCTTCACCGCGGCTTGCGCAGGGTGGTAGGGAATGGGCTTGCAAGTAGTGGCCAGCGTGTTATCTGACGACAGAGACCGACTTTTCTTGCCTTAGAGTAGGAAGCTTCCTTGCTGTGGGTAGGAAGCTTCCTTTCCGTAGAGTAGGAAGCTTCCTTTCCGTAGAGTAGGAAGCTTCCTTTCCGTAGAGTAGGAAGCTTCCTTTCCGTAGAGTAGGAAGCTTCCTTTCCGTAGAGTAGGAAGTGTCTCACCTAGCATTTTAACATCCCTGACTACTTGTCAAAGAGGTCTGGCCCTTCTTATATGTAAGAAAGGCGGAGATGAAGAGACTGGCATATACGGCTCGCTGTTTGACAGATGCTGTTAAATTACATCAATCACCTACGGAAGCACTCATATCGCACTGATGCAAGTCCGGACATAAAGACGGATCTGAGTAAGGAAAGTCCTTGATCTGCAATCTTGAGACAACCTTCAAGGAGCTGATATTAAATAAATTTACATTGATTTAACTCCTTATCATCATCTAATCTACAATTATCCGGGTATCAACCTTTCGCCATCTCAAAGTCTAATCCCATTTAACCCAAAACCCTACAACTCCATCATCGTCAATCTGCCATAACAAACCAGAGGTCTACTACGTGATAGAAGCTAGCCCTAAAGAAATATCCCGACGCCGCCTCAAAGCCATGCACCTATTCCTGACATAGCCCCGTATTGCTCATCGTGATACATACCTAGATCAACCGTCTTGTGGCTCACCAGATAGCGCCCCCATATGCAACGACTCTCTCTTATCCCGACAACTCTCACTCCCACACAAGCATATCATGCCCGAGTCCTTCCAGTACCCCTCTCCATAATCAGCCGTTACCCATGACCCAACCTCGATGGGCTTCACAGCACGGATCATAACCCTCCATCTCTGTGATACCCTCATGGATTCAAGCACAACGTTGAACTCACAAGAATGATTCATCTTCCGAGCCCAGTTCCCATAGTACCGCGGGTGTACCGAACACCACACAACAGGCTTGCCCAACTCGTCGTCTCGGTAAAGATCCGCCGCCCAGCCGTCCTCACAGCTGCCCAATGGCACCAACTCGCCGACAAACTCTCTAAGCAAGTCGCCTACGTTGTAAGGCCTCCCAGCTATTGTACCCTCTCCCATATCGCCAGCTGAAACGACACTTGGGATCAGATGCTGCGATACCCGTGACTGGATGCAGTCACATAGCTGCGTACCATCACACAGATCACACTGCCTCTCGAGCTTTCCAACCAAAGTGGGATCCTCGCGGTTCCCATCTGATCCGTCCGGGCATACCCAACTGGCGTATTTGCCCGGAGTCCACAGGTTGGTAGACAGGTATGTAAACTCAGACTCCTTCTCGCTCCTATCCGTCCATCGCCGGTTGGAGTAAGACTGACGTCTGTCATCGAGAGTAGCCCTGGGCCTCGCAGAATATAACCCCCCCTTCCCTGCCAACCTTGTCGAGACACGACGGTCAACTGGATACGTCATGATCCACTCGAAACGCTGCCTAAGACGTCCCTGTTCTGAGAAGAATTCCGGCATGCCCTCATGATAGCCTTTGTCTTGCAATGGGCCAGCTTCGAATCGGCCGCCTGTGTACCGGAATCCGGGTGGCCCTGAGTGTTTCAAATCTTGGACACGCTTTACGATCTCGGCGAATTCGGCACGGTCCTCAACGGATCCGAGGAGCTGCTTCATCGATCGTTCGTTGTCTCGGTATCTTTCACTTCGACCAACATCCCGGGTTCCCTCAGGCTATTGGTAGTCAGATATGCTAAGACTCCGACCGATGGTGGCGCAAGGATGTGACTCACCAGAGGATGCGCGGCTCCAGTATGCGTCTTGACATGTCGATCCTGCTTGTACTTGTCCCAGACGGCCTCTTTCTGACAAATACCACACCTGAACAGCTTCTTTTTACCAGGCATATTGTAGGCGTTATCCAGTCCCCTAGTGATGGTAGCTCGGCCAGGTCACACACGCCATGTCGTGTAGCGTGGATACTAACTCGATGTGATAAGTGTGTGTTACGCAAAGGGTAAGATAAATGCGAGATTCACGTAGCAAAAGTCCCCTTTGTGCTCATCTGTTGAGGTGGTGTAGCGTCGTATGGGTGTGTTACCTGGACAACATGCTTCGACCAATCAACAGACAGGATCTCCAGGAAGCTTCCTTACCAAGACTTTCAGCATCCTGGAGCCTTCCTTGTCATACACACACGAGACTGTCTTTACTCTCTATTCCTCTTGGGACTTTGGAATTGAACTCTTTGGTTGTATTACTCACTAGGTATTATCGACTTGAATTTCTAGCCATCCCTTGCCGCCTCAACCCCCTGGACCAGGCTCAAATGAGATGGAGAAATAGGCAGCACTCTCCTGTCAAGCCTATGCCGCGAGGCAAAAGCACATGGTTGTATATAGATACTTTAAGACGGCCTTGATGCTTTGTGCGTGTAACCTCATTTCATATCATAAGATACATCTTTTTCCAAACGCATCTGCTCTAACGCGTCTCTATCTTTATCAAATGGCGACAGCCGCGTCGCGTCAGCGCGGTTGGCGCGTGGCTGGCGCGTGGCGCGTGGCTGACGCATGGCGGGGCGGCGGTACCTAGAAGCACAGTGCAGAAATGCTGTCAATACAGTGCGTAATGTGAAGGGGCCTGGTAGGTCAACCCGGCTTCACACGGTGCGCGAGTACTTTACTGCTACGCCACATCCGCTCTCGATTTTGTTGTAGGGTAGCCGAGGTACCGATAAGCTTCGAGCAACACTGCGTGCAGTTGTCTCCCAAGGTAAGTCTATATTATTACCATCTCATCTCGGACTGAACTTGATCTCAAAATTTATTGCTCTTGAGTGGGATTACTATGCTGAACCAGGAAATCCTACCTCCGGGCGGTTGACTAGAGACGTACTTTGAGGGATTGGCAGGTGCGCATAAGTTGATGGGCCTCTTTCTCTGAAAACTGGATGGTGATGGCCAAACTGACGCTATGGGCGTCTGGCTTGAGAGCTGATTTTTATACTTTGATCTTGTTGTCATATTTTTGAGTCTCCGGTCTATATTCAAATGTTTCAACAAGTCTAGACGCTTCTTCGTCGCTGGTGACGAAGCTCCCCCTTGCTTGGTAAGGAAGCTTCCTGGTGTTGCTGTGCACGGTTAGGAAACTTCCTGTTTGCTGTGCATGGTAAGGAAGCTTCCTGGTCACTTGTTAAACAAGTGATCAATGGTGCCAATGTTACCAACGATCGAAAACCAGCGCCTAGCAGAATCAAACAGCCTGTTGAGTGGAAAGCGGCTGTAGACTGTATTGGAATACAGGAACCGAAGCGATGAGAGCCGTTTTGAGGGCACTAGTCGAAAGAAACCGTTCAATTCCTTCAGCCTCAACGTCTACCGTACTCCATTACCTCCCATGATGGGACTCTGCCAACGACTATCGCCCATGCCACCCTCCTCCAGATCTATGTTACCATTCTCAGGACTTGTTGCAGCTAGTTCTTCTGTATTTTCTCAAGAACATGCTGGCACATTCTCTCCATCTCATTCTTCAGCTTTCGCCGACTGCTATCATCCACTTCCCCAGCTTTTATGACTCTTTCCAGGTCCGCACTCTTGTTGCTGATCGATGTGAATTGTCTTCGTAGCTCATGAATCTTATCTTTGAGCATCTCGGACTCTTTCTGGAGCTCCTTTCGTGCTGTGGCAAGGATCTTGATGGTCATGAAGAGGTTTGACTGGATTCCGGAGACTCGCTCAGTAATGCCCCTGGGAGCTAGGTTCTTGATGACGCCGAGGTCGTGCTCTGGATCGCTCAAGAGAATGCTGATGGCTTCCATGTCCTCCAAGGCTGATCTGAGGCAGGTGATTGTCCCGTTCAGCTTCTGCTGCTGGGAAGGTATCGATTTCGTCAGGCTGGAGGCTATGTCCAGAATCTCCCTGGAGTGCCATCTCTTTTCGCCAGAGAGCCAGCCAAACCATGACCAGGTAACCTCGGAGCCAGTGTCCCGTCTGTCCTCGTAGTCGGCCAAGGTCTCATTGTGGTCAAAGACTTGGTACGTAAACTGCAGATCATCGTGCCTGAAGTTGCGGTGGCACTGTTCGTATCCTTTAACCATCTTGGTAAATCTGCTTTGACTCAGATGGATTTCGGTAGCGATTCGATCCAAGTCGGCAGAGACATTAGCAGGAAGTGTTACGGTGCTCCAATAGGCTTGGCGTAAGATGTACGACTGAGAGGATAGACCTTCAAGGACGCCGCCAGGTCTCGGAGGGTCGAAGATGAGGATTCGCCTGTTGGATTGGACGGGGAGTTCTTGGCTCTGAGTGTCGTTTTTACTGCCATAGAGCCAGTCAAAAGAGAGATAGGGACCCAGGGAAATGCTTGTATCAGGATACAACCACCGGGCTCCGATGCCGAGACATGAAAGCACCGAGGCACCGACCGTGAGCAACATGATAGTGCACGGGCTTGTGTTGATCCATGAAAAACAGCAGAGAATGCTCCATGCTAAGGCGCAGAGGTTACATACGACGCCGATGAAGATCTTCCATAGAAAGAGCAGGGGAGCACACAAGGTCGGCCACAAATTAGCGAGTTGCGCCTGCGATAGAAAGGGCTTCCAGGTATCGGGTTTGTTGGCATTGTAGGATTCTTTCCCACGGTTGATTTCATCCTTGAGCCCAGCCATGCCTGGCTGCGGCCTTGGGTGATCTTGGGACCCATGGTGATTTGGCTCCGGGCGAGCCCGCTGGCGCTGGCGATTTGGATCCCAGCGGGCTCGATTGCTGAATCTAGACTGAGACGAGCCTTTGGAGCTTGATCCAGTAGTGTCAGACATGTTTGATGTGTAATCTTATAAACAGAACAGTTCGAGTGGAGTAGGATGGGCTGATGTGAAGTTGATGGAGCGAGAACTCTCTGTATAGAGCGAAGGTTAAACAGAGGAGATGGTGGGTGTTTGGAGATGGCTTGGAGGCCTCTAGCCTCCCCGTCTGAGCTCGGAGATGATAGCTCGCCAAGCGCTGACAAAGATGCATATCACCATGTGCCTGGCCTAGACTTCAGCCATGCAGTCTTAGGCCCCTTACAGATGGGCTCCAGGCGGCAGCATATCCGAGCCCCCTGCACTCCTGGTCCAGCCACATATGAAGCACATTAACAATTGGGGCCACATCAATGGTTTCAACCTGAGGTTGAGGGCTAACTGTTCCCTGTTTTCCCCCCTTCTTTGCAGTGAAGATATAACCCTCCTCCATATATTTACCCCTGGATCTCACCAAGAAGATATTAAATTCACCTTGCCAGAGCTTTTTATACTCTTTGAATCCGCCATAAACGTCAACATGGCTGCGCAAAGTCCTATCTCGACCCCAGAGTCTCTTAGGCTCGGTCACAACAAGGTCGATGAATTCTGGATGCGCAGATGTCGGCAAATCCAGCGTTATGCAACCCACTGTGATGCATCTGGAGAAGCAAGACCAAAGGGCCTCACCGATGACCACATTCGTGTTGCCAAAAGAGTTTCATCCCTTGACCAGACAGGCGAAGGTGAGGAGCAGTGGCCGGAAGGTTGGGGCACGGCAGCAAAGAGCTGGACATCGTTCTTCACGGCTTTCAAAAAAGCTAGCGTCGAGTGGACAAGTGCCCCTCCTGGAACTTCTGAGGAGCCAGAGCCCGACAATTCCCAGCAACATGATCAGCTGCAAGAGGCGAATACAGGTTGGTACATGCTGGTGATCTCTGTGGAAGCGTAGGTGTTGACTTGGCAGACCTTGAGTGCCGGGTTCCTCCGACTACTGTTGACCCCGAGCATCCCGAATTTTTGTTAGACTTATCTCAAGACCTGGGACTTTCTCTTAACGCGGAACGGCCAGTCCGTGTCGAGCACAAGACGGTTGGTACGGCTCAGCGCCCTAGCGAGTCCCGACACATTGATGCCGAGTATCCAAAGCCCAACCCTCTGCCTGAAGAAGGTGAGTTCTGCCTCATTCTTACAAGTTCAGCCACTGACTGAATTAGGCCTGGGGCACAAGGAGTCGCGTACAACCACAACCAAGTCAACCCCTGTCACTGTCGGTGAAAAGAACGGAACGCAGCCATCACCACGAAATCGTTCGGGTCGACCCAAGCCTGAAAACGTCAAGGCACAGGCTCCCCCTTCCACGTCCTTGGCCGATCCCAAGGAAAAAGCCCCCAAGGTCCTTTCTTGGGCAGAACCTCCGCACCCAGGCTCTTCTCTAAGCCCAGACCGTCGTGACTACTCCGACATGCAAAGAGAGAGGGGCCGAACAACTATTCGAGCGGATATTCCGGCGAGATCAACTCAACCTGAGCCAAGCATTGCCGGCATTGCTTCGACTCAGGCTCAGCCTATGCAACTCAGGTTTGCACAGGCCATGACTTCAGTGCAGAAGTGTAGACGGGAGGCAAAGGCAGCAGGAAGGTCACGATTCAAGTGATGGGTATTGGATGGACACTGGGGAGTGGGAGGATACATGGAGACGACGGATCGTCAAGTTGAGGGTAGGGGCTCAGTAAGGTGGTAAATATTTGTATTGGCTTTCTTTACTCGCATCTGTCTCTATCGAATACCATTTCCATCATCATAATGGCTACCTCCCTGACTTGTTCAACTCTATTCATCGCCGATTGAGATCGGTTAACTGGTGAGGGTAGAACGGAACCCAATCCCCCATCTCCTTCTGGGCTGTGCGGAATGCGTCCCGCAGTGCCTTATACTGACGCTCGATGGGTGGAAGACGAATGGGATGTCGGGACAGTAGCTGACTTAGGCTGGCTATCATGGTGCCCCAGGTCGATAAAGCTCGAGAAGTGGCCCAGTCCCCCGTATCTAGTTCCGTCCACGCCCACGTCGCCTGCCAGTGGTCTCCTTGTAGAACTGTGTCATTTCTCACAAGGGACAGCTGCCTTATATGTCTTTCGTAGGGCATCTCGTAGCCACCATTGTATTTATTCCCATCCCTCAAGAAGCCACCCAGGCTGAGACGGAGGGCATCGACCTGGCTGATTGACCGTCGTAGGCTGCCAGCTTGGTGACTGGCCAGTCGAGACGCATCTCCCGCTTCCAGAAGGAGTGGCGGCAGGCTATCAAACCAACCTGTCAAGCACATCTGCTTCTTATTCTTGGGGTTGATAATAAGAGGCTTGAGGCGGTTCACGAGAGTGGTGACATGTGAGTTGAGCAATAGGGCGAAATCGCTAAAGTCAGATAGCTGAGACGCAAGCATCTCGAGGGAATGCAGCTTCAGTTGCCTTCTCAATATCGTCACCTCTTCGGTCACAAAAGCTCTGGGGTTCTTCCTGCGGTATTGGTGACTCTTGGGGAGAGATGGATGAAGGACGTTAACTTTCTCGACCCATTTGGCGTATCCAACGGCGTTAAGTTCGGAAAGGTACTTGGATAGAACCAAGTCATCGTCTGAGCTCGTCTTGTTTCTGCTGCTCAGCTGGCGATGAAGCTGGGCCAGATGGGCTGCAATAGAGTAGATCATCTCAACACTATCTGTGTGCGCCTGCTCAAGCCTGTGCATGATGTCCCGTGACATGACTCGCAGAGCCCGAGCCTCATCCAAGGTCGCCTCGCAGACGAGTCCAAGCTCATCCATGCTCATATCGTCCAGGGGATACAGCTTCCCAGGCGCGTTCTTGGGAGCGTCCACCCACATTTCGTGGTCGTAGAGACCGCCAGCCTCTGGCGAGTAGCGTTTGCGCTCTCGGATCCATCGCAAGGGGCAGTGGCAGAGATCTTGGATCTCGTATTCGTAGACATACTCGAGCTCTGGGATGTATGACGAGGGATGGCCGAAGGGAGTTGGAGGCGGGATGAAGGTACGAAGAGTCGAGGGGAGTTGAGCAATTGGCCGGTGGATGGGGAGAGGGACAGGCGAGGGCTGAGCGATGTAGCCGAGAAGGATGCCGATTAAGACGGAACCCAGAAGACAAGAGGTGATGATCGCAAGTGAGTTGACCAAGCCCAGGAATGGCCGAGGGCGTGGAGAGATTAGGGGTGCAGCAGGTTCCGTCGTAGTTGGCCGCGGAGAACGATACTGAGGCCAGCTATGGCGCCGAAGCTGAGGCCCAGCGGATGGTCCAGCCTTGGAGGTCATGGCGAGAGGGAATGATTATTCAATACAAACAGACAGAGCTGTTGTAGCGGATAAGTTGAGATAGGAAAAAGGGGAGAATCACAGGATAAGTAAGACACGTTTCGCAGATGGAACAAAGAAGCGGTTTGCCCTGCCCTGTTCACGCTCCTCTCACCACACACACACACACACACACAGACACACACCTGGGCACAGTACGGTCACACCCCCCCCCAATTGCATGATGTATCAACAACCCCTGGAGAGATCAACATGACTTTTGTCTTGTCTCACGTTTCATTGGGTGCCGATACCAAGAGGCTTGACGCAAGAGTTGCAATAGTTGGATGGGAAACCTATTGTTCACCACATTGGGTTGGCTGGCTTACGACGGGGAAATAGACTACCTGTTGGCTCATGTGGGCCAAGGCCCAGGTAAACTGACTAAAACCCTCTTGGTATTGTCACTGCTTATTCTCACGCCTATTGGGCGCCAACACCAAGAGGCTTGACGCAGGCGTTGCAACGGTTGCGTGTGATTGGTCCAACTGGAACGTATTGTTCACCTCGTTGGGCTGCATCACCAAGGGTGGATGAGCGGAAGTTAACGGTGAGACCAGACTCATCCGCGCTTCATAGAAATCCGTCAACTATCTTGCCTGTCTCGACCACCTCTCTTCATCATCCCTCCCTCTGTACACTTTCCATCGTCTCTAGAAAGTCATCTCAACTCAGAACAGCATGATACCCCTCTTCTTACTCGGTGCCCTTGTCGGAATCCTGGGTACTGGTGGTGGATGGTGGTGGTACGAAAGCCGTGCGATCCCCATGGGAACCCATGTCTTTCTCAGTTCGTAGCCTCCCGCTCTGTTCCAACGTCTGCTAACAAGACCAGGCAAAATCTGTCCTCTCCAACTGCGGATATACGATATCAGCCAGCGTCATCTCACCCTCTACCAGTTCCTGGGCACCAAGCCAAACGCAACGGAAGATGAGCTCGTCAAGACCTACCAGGCACACGGTCAAAAGCTCGAGATTGAGATCGGTACGTGCCTGGACAAGGTGGCGGAAGATGACGACCAGCGCCTCAGAGATCAAATGCCCAAAGCGTGCATCGGTGATGCCTTCGCCAAGGTCGAGAAGAAGACAAATCTGGTTGCCGACACGACTGTCTTCCTTCTCGACGAAACTGCCAAGAGCCAGTACAACATGTACTTTATGCCCCGGGTGTACCAGATGCAGATGGTTGAGGACAGCATTGACGACAAATCGGACCTGGGCAAGTGGATGAAGGGAGCCGAGAAGGCGGGAAAGCTGCAAGGCAGTGTCGATGATGTTTTCAACAAGGTGTGCAAGGGATTCATGGATTAGTGATGTGATAGCCGGATACTCTGGTCTTGCTCGTACCATGACGAACAAGTGCCGAAGGGTTGTCAAGTGTTGGAGTGTAGTAAAGCAGGCCGGTTGTGCGTGTTTGTGTGTTGTTGTTATTGTTGTTGTTGTTGTCATCGTAGGGATCAGTAAAATAGTTTGCTATGCTACCTTGAACTACAATCTTGAGTCTGGATTCCAACAGGCCAATACCACGGTGCACCTAGCCAGCAGCATATCACAGCTTCAGCAGCTGTTCAATCATGTCCAGCGACTCCTCCACCTCTGTGTCCAGATCGCTGAGTCTAGAGTTGAAAATGGCATCGTACCGACCCGTCGGTGCCCTCCGGAGTGCAGGCTGTCCTTGGGTAGCGACCGTTGAAGCCGCAGTCGAACCTGTTGTTGGCGGAGCAAGCACATCGTCTTGGGCAGGAACATGTCGGACTGCAGTGGACCGTGGCTGGGCTCGCCCCGTGTGCATGGCATTGCCCGCCTTTGTCGGTGATGGAGCTGCGTATCGGGATGCAGCAAGGCCCAATGGAGCTGGCTTCTGGGCTGGTCAAGTCAGTCAGTACCTAGTCCAAGATGGTGACCAAGGTCGAAAGATACTCCCTCGACTGTTGGACACCCCTGGAGGGAATCTTTTCTGCAGTAGCCAACCACTCAGCAACACGGTTGTTCGCCAAGTCGTCACATATTTTCCATCCTTGATCTGTCTTGACAAGGCCCCCCTTCTCAACGATCCGTCTGCGCTCCCTCATCATCAGGGCCCTCATCCTAGGCATAAAGACATCCCGAAACAGCTTCGTCTTGGAAGCCAGCCCAAGACGAGTGCTGAGCCAACCCTCAACGTAGGAAGGAAGCGGCTCTGAAAGGTTCACAAGGGAAGCCAGTCCTTGGCCGTGACCGAAAGACATGACGAGCATTGAGATTGTGGCGACGCGGCACGGCTCGCACCAGGGAATATCATCAGGGTTGGTGTCGTCGATCTGAAACGAGGGTTTAAGGTGGAATGCCGCTGTTGGTTGGCCACAGATGACCTAGATGAGTGATTAGAGAGACACAGAGTTGAGTTGGTTGTGAGGGGGAAACTTACTTCCTCAGTCATGTCGCACATTTTGCCATCAAGTTGACGAATTTGTGTGTGATGGATGACCAGGTCAGCTTGGGTTGAGCCAAGTGGCTTGATATGTTGGTCTAGGTACGTACGTATGATCACGTAATCCCAGAAAGGATGACAGAGAGCTCAGAGAAAAACAAAATAGCGTCTAGTTTAGTCTAACCTTGCATGCAGTTACGTTACACATCAAGGTCAGCGGGAGCGACAGTGAGTGTCTATTTACAACAAGAAACCAGATCAGAGATTTCCACCACCAGCCTGTTCATACCTCTCCTGCAGCTCATCCTGCTTACTTCTCAACTTGTCACCCTCCACCACCAAGTCCTCACGCACACGCTCATCAAGATATGTGTCTAGCCTCTCGTTAATCTCCAATATTCTGTCATTGGCCACCGTCCACTGTTCCATCAAAGAGTTCTTGACCAGCCAAAGGCTCAAGTTGGGTGGAGCAACGCTGCCGCGCCTCTCGACCTCTCGCTTCTTCTCCTCGACCTGAGCCCGCTGAAGAATATTCATTTCGTTCAGATTCGTAGGAGCTTGGGAATCAATGTCGGATATTTCACGCTGATGCTCTCTCATCTGGTTCTTCAGCCATCGATACGCCTCCTCGGGCTCCTGCTCCCACCCGGCCAGGACGGCCTCCCCCAGGGATCCTGCCGAGAACTTGACGCTCGCCTCGGCGATGCCGACCACCATGCCGAGCCACGTCTCCATGAATACCTTCAATCCGCTATGGCCCATGTTGTTCGTCTCCCATAGGTTGCAGAGAAACCTGTCGATATTTTCAGTGAGGGGTGCTCTACCGTCGCCAATATCCAGGAGGGCCCCGTCGTAGTGGCTGGAGGCGACAGCCCAGAGAATGAAACCTTTGCACCTAGAGTGAAAGATGACCTTGACCTTCGACCTTTCGGGGTGATTGAGGTAGTCACTCGTAGGGATACCACAGATGCGCTGGCCAGTCAGTCAAGGTTGGTCATATGATCTGAAAGAAGTACTTGCATGAGACGTGTTTGACCAACACATGCTTGCAGTCTATCAGGAGGACCTTGGGAAGGCACCTTGAATTCAAGTGGTTCGGTGGCGAGAGGTGGACTCGCGAGTAGAGCAAGAGAGGGAAAGCGGTGGAGTTGTCGGTGACAGGAGCCAGAACCTGGCCACAAGGCTTTTTATAAAAAGGAAAAAAGGTTCAATATCGTTTGTAAGCTTCCTAACGGGTCATGAGGCCATATCTGGCGCGGCCAGGCTGACCCGTGAGACATATTAACGCTATGACGCATTAGTGTGCCAGCTGAGAAGACGCTTGAGGGTAGCTTGTCAGACATGTCTACCGCACGCGTTATAGCAGGATTGCTTGATGAATAGCTCAGGGGTCGATGGTTTATTCTTGCTTTTGACTCTGCCGCATTCAGGGGTCGGGAACTCTCTTCCGGACTCTAGGGCGTCATAAAACGCCACTGTCCCTGTGCCTGGTTTCGTTTCTGGCTTGAGTGGCACCTACGTGCCCTGTCCGCTGGCTCTCTCTCCTGCCATCCCCAGGGCATGGGGTCGCGCAATCCTGTTATGAGAGCCTAGGCATGCTCAAGAGCATCCTATGGTATCACAAACAACAACATACCTCCTCATTCGGGACTGCCCCTCTTCGCCAGTCTTGGATACCCAATCTCAGTTGACCGGCCAGCGGGCTGCAGCGAGACCCCCTGCTTCGTTCCAATCACCAACAGTGACCTTTCGACAATAGCGACGACAATAGAAAAGAAGTCATCCCAAAAGCAAAGGCCCTGCAGGGGTCTCCCAACCAACTGCAGTTGGGCTATGTCATGTAGACGGGCACTACCAATTCTTGCCCGCGTTCACGGTCTAGGCTGCAGGAGTGAGACGGCTGAGGGGCTCCGCTACAAGGCTCCAGCTGGCGAGACCTCTCAGCAGTAAGAGATGCTTCTGAAAGCATTTGGAGCTGGCGAATCGAATGCCGGTGGTGGTTGTCCCCTAATAATCTTTGACTCGACGTCTTCAGTTGGTCTGGAGTGTCCATGGGGCCCAGTAACCTCCCAGGTCCCAGCGCTCGAAGTGGTGTAACTTGGAAACAAAGATTCTACAAAGATTGACTATGGTCTTATGGTAATAACAGTATCAAGCAATATCTTCCATCACAAAACAATTAATCCGAACCCGCCGCATCCCCGACCAAATCCTGCGTCTTCATGAACGCCTTCTTTTTATCCACCAACTCTTTTACTGCTTGATAATAGGCGTTCAAAGCCACTCGTGCCCGTCCTCCCGCCTCATCTCGTTGTCTTTGCAGCCTTTGAATCTCGCTCTGGTCTCCTGCTGGGCGAGCTCTGTTCAATTCAGCCGTCGCGACGAATAGATCAACTTGGGCGCGTTCCTTGAGCTCCTCATACTCGATTGCGTGCGTTTCCGACTCCTGGACAACATTGTATTGCTTCAAAAGCTTGTCCAACAAGGTCTCCAAAGCATCCAAATCCAAAGAGGTGGGGGGTTGTTCCGCACTAGGAGGACCGTTTGGGTTGGTCTCAATGGCACTCGAAGTATCCATCACGACCGTTGGCGCAACAGTAGATGAACCAGATGGACCCGCAATAAGTCTTCCCGCCTCAGTGACAGCTTGTCTGGCCTGGGCACGCTCCGCATTGGCGGCCTTCCACCATCTGTATGCTGCCTCGGCATCGAGGGTCCAGACTGTCTGTGCCGTGGGAAGAAGACCAATCGCACCACCATCTTGTATCTGGATGTTTGATGCGAGCTCCTTGGCCAGATGAAGTACAATCTTGGCCCAGCTACGTCGAAGCGGTTTGAGACCTGGGAAGTTGAACCCGCACTTGTCCCAGAGAACTTGCTCGTAGTGAGGCAGAAATGAGCCATCTTGAAGGCCCTTCAAGCTTAGTCTAACATCTTCAGGTCTTGCCACGTCATTGGGAGCCACAAGACGGAAGAGCTCGAGGACGAGGCGGCCCTTACAGCCATGGCACACGAAGAGGCCCCTGCGTCTGGCATATTGGTACTCGACGACTTGTACGTTGCAAAGATGCTAGAGAAGTGAGCCTATGGACGTGATGGCTGACAGGATAGAACATACCGTGTTTGAGTGGTGCCCGGGAGGGACAGCCATCCTGAGTTGGTAACTTGCGTCGAAGCGTCGAGACGCGAGGTTGAAGGCAAGGGGGAGAGATGGGGATGAGGAAACTTCGAGTAATTGGTAAGATGGCAGTAAGGAGAGAAGGTGAGTTTATATACCGTGACTGGGAACCGGCAGCTATGGGAATGAAATGAGCCCTTGGGGGTAAGAGATCGGATCGGAGTCGATGGATTTCCGTCTGACGGTATTGGGAGGGACAGGGGCCATGCCGGTTCCCCTTTCTTTTTTTTATGAGCAGGTAGTTGAGGCTGGGGCTGACTGGTCCTCGGCGCCATTGGCTTTTCCCCAACCTACCAACTGACAGCCAGAGAGCCAAGGGGATTCGCCGTAGCCTTTGCCATTGGTTCAGCATCTCCCTTGTTCCCTCTTCTCTCTTTCTCAGATCCATGAGCCAGATCATTCATTTCACCAACACCCTTCTTTTGGCCCCGTGGTAATCAAGTACTTGTGTATCCTTGCTCGCTACCCCGGCTGGCTCACACAATTCTTAGGGGTCCCAAGTTCTAAACTAGCCAGAGTCAGCCAAATGGGCTATTCTGTCTATTGCTTCACACTCCCACGCAGGAGAGTCTCGTATTCTCCGCATGTCTTTGTCATAAAGGTTTCCCCCTTGTCATACTTGACTGTAACCTTTTCATCCCCAAGACAGCACGGCACCAGTCGACTTTCCGGTTGATCAAGTCTCCAATTCGAATGTAGAGCCTCCAATGAACAAATTTCCTTATACGTGAACCGACATCGGCATGTTAGATCCCAAATGAGTTTGCAAAGAGTCGACATATGCAGAGATGCCCTCTACAACGCCCAATATATTCCCAAAGTCCAGGTAAGCTGTGAGAGAGCGGCAAAAGCACCGCGGATTCTCAGCCACCGGCAAGCTCGGGCGGCCCCAAGCATCCTTCACTCAGGCTCGATAACCCTACCAACTCTCTGGCCAGCCCATAGACCTTGGTATCAACCCAACTCTCGGAGGCGAACAACCCAAGAGCCAATACGAGACATGAAGGTGCATTCAGACCAACAATGAGATGACGGAGCCCCGAAGTGGCATGTAAAATTGTTGTGGCCTTAGGCCACAAGCCACCGTGGCGTGACCTTGACATGTGCCACTGTGGCGCGGATCGGCACGTGATAAGTCAGAGCCTCAAAAATCGTGGGGGACAGGAAGACCTCAGGTTGACGCAGGCCGATAACACAATCCTTTCTTTGAACGAGACAATTGGATCTGCAAGAACAGAAGTGCAGGTAATATTTTGGTGGTGATGAATTTCGTTGATTGAATCGACCGGGGAGAGAATTCCCGGTCGCACTGTCAGGTGACCGACTGTCACGTGGGATAACACGTGACGGCACGGGTCTTAGGCCCAAGCGCCAATTTACCGATCCACGATCATCCAGGGCGATCACGTGGCGTCGCATGTGACATTCTATCATTCTGTCATCCTGTCTCACACTTTTAATCTAGGGTAGATGGCTGAGGGAATTCCAAAACACCACCAGTCCAAGACAAAACTCCAGCTTAGCAGCCTTAAAATTATTACAAATAGCTCACTTCGTGGGACTAATATTATATACTGTTTTGTTGTTTAGTATCTTATAAACGGGGTTGGCTATGTATTATGATGCCAATATAGAACCAAGCTACATCTATCCCACAATGTCGCTTTCTTGCCCGTTCAACAGTCATGGAATAACCACAAGCAATTCACGCGTAACCTGCTTATGGGACCCATCGAGCGAGATACAGAATCAGACACAGATTTGTGGTAGAGTCGGGCAGGCTTCTAGAAGGTCTCCAGTGGGCAGGTCGGCTGCACGACCACTCCGAGCGTCAACGACATGGATAGATGACCAGGCTCTGGCCCGTATGAGCATAGCCCAGGCAACGATCCATGTCCCCTATCGGCTCTAGAGCCCAGCAAGTACATATTCATGTGAGACTTGCTCCGCTTTGTCTACACTATTTCCTACCCCCAAGATCGGACACGGCGCTTCCGTCGAGCGGGAAATTGTTACCCACTTGTGTAGAAACAGAAGAAGGCTTTTCATGGCAGTGTTCATTTCTCTGGTATTCATGTTACTCCTTATGAGAAAGTAAGAACATGGATGAGATCTAGACGACTCCCCCCCCCCCAGTGACCAGTGTTATTTAGGAGCCGCGCATCCGCTGAGCCCCTCGCCTTAACTAGGAAGCTTTCTCATTCGTGGCCAGGAAGCTTCCTTTCTTATGGTTAGGAAGCTTCCTTTCTCTTGGCCAAGAAGCTTGCTTCCTCGCACGCTCGAGAGTCATTACTTTTTATAAAAACCCCTAGTAATCATCTAGCAAGTAAAGAGCCTAGGCAGATAATAACATATAGTTTATTTACTCGTATAGCCTTAATATTAGCATATATAATACCCATCAGTGGCACTTGGCCACTGGCGTAGGAGTAACTGTGCGAGATTGGACGCGATGACTGAGTGGTCAGGGGTACAGTCAACTTGCTTACATCGCTTTACGGCCGTGCAATCCAGCGGATGCGAGACTCTAGATGCCTAGCTTTTCCTTCCCTGACAGAGGAAATTGGATGATGCACTATTACAGCAGTCAATAAAAAGGTCCTTGGGCGTTCCGACGCGTGTCAAAACACTGTGTATTGTGCTCCTCTTGGAGTGTGTGGATCTAGGCCATGGTAAGAGGCCTGCTTAAGTGCCATTTTCCCGGTGAATCATGAGGGCGAGTTCAAATCAACATCGTTGATATCCATGCTGTCAGTTATTCGGCCATCGGGATCAGTGCACCTAGCGCCCAAGCGTTGTTGATCCGAATGCCCTCAATCTCGAGACATATTTCACCTAACCGCAACTTACCCGTCTCAAGTTTAGTTGGGCTAGGCTATTCATACTCAGCAATTTGACCTCTGGGATGGATCAGAAATACCAGACTTGAACTACCTGCACTACTCATAACAGGATACTACGGAGTTAAAGGCTTGCAAACTGGCTACCGTGAGGCCAAAAAAAAACCTTCTCCATTCATTCATTCATCATCGTTCATCACCTCAAAGTCTCATAATACTATCAACAGTGCTACACCCATCGCTGCGAAAAGTGCACTTGCCCACCTCCATCACTTCTTTCAGTATGCTCTCCCCATGCTTCGCAATGTCGCGTCGCATCTCTTCAAGTTTGACGCAGAGATAATCTGTTTTTTCCGAACTTGGCTTGACAAGTACTAGACCAATCTTCTTCCTGGCCATGGTCGGCATGCTTGTAGCTCGGCTCCGCCTCATCTCGTGGATGCTCATCAAGGCTCCTTGAATGTTTTCACGGATCGTAGATGCCTGCGCAGTCTTGATTCGGATCTTGAGCTTCTTACTCAGAGAGATTTGAGACAGCATGGCGATCTTGACCTTGTCCAGATCCACCATGGGGGAGTTGACGTTCTGGCGCCAAAGTTCAACGCGAGAAGCAAGCACAGTCTGACCTGAACTGGCTGGCAGTACCCTTTCCGGAGATGGCATCGGCATGGCACGGTGTGCCTTGGCGGCGCTCTCATGCCTTGTTTGAGGACGCTCGTCTTCGGGGATCTGGGAGAGGGCGGGGATTTGCTTTCGAATTTGCGTTATAGCGGTTGGAGCATACGATGAGGCTCCATCCATGATATTATCAATGGCGACGGACGGAGCGTGCGAGGACGTTTCGTATTGTGTATCCCAGATAGCGGTTTGGTTGAAGGAGGTTGCAGATGGAGCTGCGACGGGGGTCTGGGCGGGTGCGATGACATCAGCTGAAGGTCCAACGAGCCCAACCTGTCGTTGAGCTTGGTGTTGGGCTGACTGAGGCCAGCATGTTCCTAGCTGACTCCTCGCGTGGCTGGGGCCAGACACGATGCCCCTGTGCTGTTGGAAGCTGGCAGTGGCGATAGACGGCATCGATTGATGCACTTGGTGGGCAGACTCTTTATTTGCTGGCGGAAATCCAAACCCAAAAGAGGGCTGCCCACTTGGGGGGCTTGTGGGAGGAGTCATGTTGGCCTCGCGTGGGAGGAAGACTTGGTTGAACGAGGTGCATGACGTGGGCGTACTGTGTAGCTGTGCAAGGTTGGGCGCGAGAGTCTGGTTGAATGCCGTATAGTGTACCGGCGTGGGATCTTCCTGATTCCCATGGTGAGATGCCAGCGTAGGGTTGAAGGATGTCATAGAAGTGACTGACGGGGTGTATCCCTGGAAAAATGTCTGGTTGAAGCTGGTGGTCGAGCCAGAGGGCAGTCGATCCGGAAACATGCCCTGCGGTCTAAACCCTCTGATTGGGGAGTCCTGTGGCGTCATGGGGAACCTGGTGCTCTCCAAGACAGCCGGTATATCGCATGCATCTGGCATGACGATGTCGACCGACTCAGGAGGCGAGGTCGGAAATGGGTTCATCGTCATGGCCACCTCAGAGGTAGGTACGGCCTCGGCGAGAGTCTCCTTCAGGTCGGACAAGTCGATGATTGTGCCTCTTCCATGGGAAATGTCACTAGGCGGCGAAATATCACCCGTCCAGTCCATCTTCAGCCAGTTCTTGGTCCAGGCAGGCCATTCAGAAGACCATCCGCCAGTGGATAGCCGCGTAGACTGAATGATACCGTCCAAGACAAGGTTATGAAAGAGAACTTCCATGCGTCTCTGGACTCGGGGAGTGATGTTGGCGGGATATTCAGAGTTGGGCCAGTAGCAGTTGATCGCCTGTAGCAAACTGGGCAACTCTTTCTTTGGGGGAAATCCCGTCAGTGTTCCGTACCTTGATCAAGAGATAGTGCCGCCGACTCACCTGGGTACAGTCTTGCTTCGTCACTTCATGCAAGGCCATGTGACGGAGCATCTGAGTTTGGGCATTGCTGCACTTCCACTCGAACCGAACGTTAAGGCCTTTGCGGAGGGAAGAGACGGGAACTCCCTCACAAACATGCTTGGTGTTGGAAAAGCACATGCTGCTGGACTTGGTTTGGTATGACTACCGAGGGATCAGTTGGAAAGGACCAGAAACGTCACCATACACACACATACATACTATAATAGAGCCAACTCGGAGCAAGGATACCAGAGAGACTTGTGTCGCTGCGGTCGGAAAGACCTTTGATAGCTTGGTGGCGAGGCTCAATGAGGCGGTGAGCAAGAGTGATAGGACGAAACGATGACCAAGGTTAACAAGACAGCTGGGGATATGGCTCAGATCAAACAGCTAATGAGCAAGATCCTCTGCTAGTGAGTTCAAAAGATGTGAGTCAAGATAGACAGATCATGGAGAGGAGGGAGGGGAGGAGCAAAGTACCCCCTTTCCTTAAGTGAATTACTAATCCCCCAACGATCCCGAGGGGGTTGGTGGAGCGGTAAGAGGAGCACAAAGGGCTCGGTCACGCCGGATGTTTGAAATGCCAACTGTTCATGACGTGGTCATGTTTCTTTGAGTACGCCGCAAAGTTGTTCACACCGCTTTCGTCTCTCTTCTGTGCTTACGCCGGATGTTATAGAAGAGTCATTCTCATTTCTTGACTTCACTCATGTATCCAAAGGAAGCCGTCAGTCAAACGTTATCAACACATAACGACATCAAGATCCAATACTGTGAAGCACAGTAAACAGCAGCATCATGGGCACCGTCGCATGAGCCAGCTGTTCATGACGTTCCCACCCTTCATTGAGTGCTTGCATTAGCGGCATCGTTGGCGTGGCATGGTCAACGGCGGTGAGGAAGCCGGGCAGCCTATTACGCGCCCGTATTCACCAGGGCGAAGCCGCCAAGACGTCACCAGCCTGTTCATCTCCAGAATGTGGCTGTAGATTTCTAGTGGCCCCTGTCCCGGAGCAAATCCATCCGTTCCGTCTAGTCCGTTCAGAGGTTAGACATATCTACGTAGAATCAGTCTAGAAACATAGAGCAAGGGAAGGAGGGGGACACGTGCCGTGACCAAGCAAACCTGCATGATGATGGGAGCACACGTGCCCATGATGAAGACAGCGCATTTGAGGCTCATGGACTAGGCCATCACCCACCATGTCAGATTCCTACTATCCTTCAAGCTCTGGGAGTGCTGCATAATCTTTTGGCCAAAGCCCCTGGCTAAGGACACTCGCAAGTCTCTTGTCTGTGAGCACCACGTTTACCTCGATATCTTGCGCACCAGAACTCTACTCCTGCACCATCAACTCAATAAACAACCACATCAGGATGCTTCAACCTTGGACCTGGGTCCTGGCGCCCCAGTTCAAGCATCGTCATGATTCCGTGAGGCCCCTTCTTTATGTTTCATGAGTGCCAGGCCATGGCGATGGTGGCATCTTCCAGAAGCCCGCCACTCAACAAACTCCTCCTCGATTCCCAATCTCATACGTTCGAAAGCGCAGTTTCCGAGCCTCTCGCCGCCCCTAATATCGACTGCCACTTCAATTCGCGCACAATCCGCTTGAAAGATTCAGCTCCTCAGCGATGCCCTCACCAACAAGGTCCAAGTCGAGGAATCTACGGCCCTCGTCCGCCGCTCCCTTCGCCCCGCGATGATCCGTACAACACCGAAGTCTCTTATTGGACGATGTGTCTTTACGCTCGATGACTCCATACTGCGTATGCGAGTACCTGTACGATGAGCACGCACCTATTCATCAGCGGATGAACTCATGCATTTGTCAATGGCAATGTCTTCAGCAAATGCCCTGGGAAGCTTTGATGGAAGACCGGATTCTCTCAACTCGCCTCGACCCAGCAATACGCGGCCTTCGTTCAAGCACCAATCGTTGGCATAAAGGACAAATTGAGTTCAACGGGGCAACTACAGGGGTGAATTCAACGGAGTCAACCATGTGAGGCACAGAAACATGCAAAAAGTACCAATCCACGTTCCGTTCCAACAAGTCCTAGCCCGAACGTACAGAAGAGCATAACAGCGCTCGCCTATCTCTTTTATCCATCATCAACCGCCCCATTTGACACCTCCTCCGGCAACGGCGGCCAACGAGCTCAGTTACAGTGTTGTTCGGTTGCAATCGTTTCGTCTAGCTGCTCCACGCGCGAGAAGGCATGTTGAGCTTGTGCCCTTTTGCGCCATTCATCATCGTCGTCGAGCTCATGAGATCGCCATGCGGTCAGAGCCGAGCTTACAACCACGGTTCTTAACTATGATGGGTCCTCTGTTATTCTACCACTACCTACGCAAAGCCGCCATTGCCAGTGACTGGGGAGGAGAGGGCCATGGAGAAGAGAACCTAAAAGCATAATAACTATGATAACGTAACGATAACGACAATAATAACGATAATAATAACGATAATAAAAACATCGAATTAATAGCGGAACCGCCGAATGAACAATAACACCAAAATAATAACGATAACACCGAAACATCTCATCATTCAATGTATAGAGATGTTGGCATCGGAACCATCCGAGGAGGACCTTTGGTGGAGGGAAGGGAAATGTTGTGGGCGAAAGTGACTATCAAGGAGGAGAAGGGTATATATCGAGGCATAAAATGCCTTGAGCTCGAGTGGCTGGAAGCGGAAGATGCTTCGGTACACAAGATATCCTGGATCAATTCGTGCCAGAACACAGAAGGATCAAATGCGCGTCTCAAGCGAAACCCTGAGCTGAGGTATCAGACGCTTGCCCATGGCTAGTGAGAGAAAAAAAGCAAGGGTCTCTGGAGTTGAAGAAAACGCAGCGTGGACGGAAGCATAAAGTAGTTTTTCCCGTCTGTCTCTGGCATAAAATGCCTTGAAGCATAAAGTGCTTCCACCCTGTCTCTGGCATAAAATGCCTTGAAGCATAAACTGCTTCCCCTCTGTGTCTGGCATAAAGTGCATTGAAGCATAAACTGCTTCTACCTTGACAGGCATAAAATGCCTTGCCGTTTATTACACGATTCCAGATCCGGCGTCAAGCGCCTCAGACAGATCGGAGAATCCGGGCCGAAAAGAAAGGAAACAAGTCGTGCCATGGGAGGAAATGCGCCAACTGGTGCGCACTCTGAAGAGTCACATTGATCAAAGATCGCTGATCTCAAAAGAGTGCCGAATGCCAACGAGGTCTGGTGGGTGTTCAAGGTCAGAGAAGGCCAAGTGCAATATTCATCAGAGCCCCTATAGGTCCGAGTTGGCAAAGACAAGGACAAATCGCAATGATCACGAATGTGCCTTTCTCTTTACTCATTCTCAGTCTGGCGGAGGCCGACAAAATAGGGGTTCACCCCGGCAAGTGGCCCGGCAAGCCCCGGCAAGACCGGTCGCGCCCGGGGGATCCACTTTGTCCGACTCCCGATCCTCCGGGGCCAACACGATTGAAGAGCGGCGTGCTGGGCTGCTCCGCTTGGGACAATCAATCTTGTTACAGGGATGAGGTAGACTTTTCACCAATGTCATTCATGCTGGGGCATGTTTCTTGACGGAGACTCGCTCGTAGCCCCTTTTTCAGCTCCAGGCATTTCTATTTTTTTGCGTCACCAGCTTTTTGGCCCTCGGATGCCTGCTGAGATCCAGTCATTGCTGTTTCATGGTTTATCGAATTCCTCGTCAAGGCAAAGTTTTGTCAGCCCCTGTTCGTTCTCACTCGCTGGTCGATAACCCATCTGCGATGTAATGTGCTAAAGGGACCCCTATCATCTGATGGCACAAGCTCGGTAGCCCTGCCTAGTGCATAGCATAAAGGTATACCTATGTTATGCAACGCGTGGCTCTCCCGGCCTCGGCCGCAATCTCCCGCAATGACCCATGCGGGTACTTACTCGGTAGTGATCGACGATGGATCATTTCCACAATTGAGGCCAAGCGTCAGCCGTTGGCCATCCCCTGTCATCCCCCCTAACCCCCACAAGGTGTCAAAAGTTGGGGACCCAGTCAGCCAGGGACCCCCAACGTCCAAGTTCAGAGACACATGCACACCATCTCCATGGGCCATCACTCCACTGGTAAGGCGGATCGATATGACGGCCCCTGTCGCTGTCTTGGCTTGAGCTTATTCCAACGTCGCTGACAGGGGTTTTCGTGCTTCGCTCGCAGAGTCCGTGGTCCCCTCCGCAGTCAAGTCAAACGGGAGTTTTTCCGATTCGCCTTGCTGTGCCTTGTTATTCTTGGCAATTTGTTTGCAGCGTACTGGTCAGATGCCAAGGTTCTGGGCCCTCCCCATTTTGTCCCGTAATAACCGTTGCCGTTGACGTGGACAGAGCTGAAACCTCGCGTTGATATTATTCTTGCTTTTTACAGGCAGAAGCCCCTGAGAAGTCCTCTCCGGCTTGGCATGCCGGACACTCGTCAAGCTGTTGTGGATCTGCATCATTCATTCCATAGGGGGAGAGCTGCTGAAGAAGTCGCTACTCGTATCGGCATGTTGAGCTGCAGTAGGTCTAAAAGGCGTTTCTGAGAGACCCAAAGGGCCATCATTAACGGGGGACGGGGAAGATTCAGCCATTGTTTTAGTATTGGGATATGATGCTATGATGGGTTGGATATGTATTCTTTATCATAGTTGAAGCCGTGATAACCGACAGACAATATCTGGAAGATTCAGCGAAGGGCAGGACTGTGACCAAGGGAATAAGATGGGAGCGGATTCATATGTAGTGGCCCAGAGGGTAGCTGGGTAACGCCCATGGTGAATATTTGCTCAATCAAGCTGGCCCTCTACTTTGATACTGGTTACCGTTACGGCCAAGTTCGTGCCATATCTTTCACGCACGCCACAGTCAGAGACGCCCAGCCACATCCCCCGGAAAAGCAATACCAATACAAGCTCCCTACCGGTGGTAAACAACAACAAGCCTTGGCCTCTGGCCTTGTCATCTTGTTCCATTATCGGAACACTCTTCTTTTATGGCCGTTGCGATAGCGACCGTCTCACCCCACCTCTATTTCGCCATCACGACTTGCTATCCTACGTGGCTCGTCGTGCCTCTTGTCCACACTGACCTTCTCGACAGCCTGTGCACCTGTTGTTCCCTCTGGCACTCACGACAGCCTCTCATTTCTGGCGCCATCGTCTTTGCCCATGATGCCTAAACAATCCGAACCTGTCTCCTGCGAACGGGGATGTCAGGGTACTTTCCATCCAAAGTACATAAACCAACACTACAAGCTGCAGCACGAAACATGTGCTGGGTGCAACAAAGTGTTCGCTGGTGAGGAGATCAGCCGGCATCAGATCGTTTGCCGAGCACCTGTCACCTTCATCTGTGACGAGTGTGACAAGGCCTTTCCGCGCAAAGAGTTGCTTCGAAAGCACAAGAGAAACGTACATCGCCTTTGTGTCTGTGGCGAGCCGCTAAAGAAGGCTCACGAGAGAACTTGCGAGCTGGCCAGAGCATCTGGAAATGTGCTCGACGTCAGCCGTCTACCGACGATAACTGAAGCTGCCTCTGCACTGGCACTTCAGCATGAACCTCCTGCTGGCGATGAGAGCAACGACAACCTCACCACGGTCACCACCCAGGACGTCTCGGCGGCGACTCCGACGGCTTCACCGACAGACACTCAAGCATACACACACCAGGTGGCGGCGAAGCTGCAAGAATCTCGCCAACTCATCGATGAGCTGCTGTCGAAGGGATCAGCCGGCCTCCGCGAAGCCCACGACGCCAAGCAGTTCGGCTTGATCCTCCGCGATGCAGATATTGGGACTCCCCTGACCGCCGCAGAGTACCTGACAAAGGCGGACACGATCAACGGCCCAACTACCGAGTATGTCCTTTGCTCTATGGACGAAGCTGAGCTTGTCCTGAGGCATGGACCGTGCAGGCTCCCCATCCTGGTTCCTGCCACCATGAATCCAAACCCAAGATTCGTCGGGCTTCCTTGGTATCTCAGCTACCTTGAGTCCCAACCTGCTCTTGACGTTCATGACTTTGGGGCGATGTTTTCCGAGCAAGGTCATCAACCGCAGCAGTGGCCATCCCAAGATGCTACCCGGCGGTTTCGTGAGCCAGATCCAGGAGATCGTGCTATCAATCTTCTGAACTTGGCTGGCGTAAAGAAGAACGCTGTTCCGGAATGCCTGGTGAACATACCCGATTATCACATAATCACGGATGTTGGTCGATCTGGCAATGGAAAGAGGATCAAGCTCGGCGACCGGCCCGCGAAGCGTGGGAAGAGAAGCAAGGGCAAGGCTGAGGGTGCCATCCCAATCGACCTTACCGCCTCAACACACTTCCAGCTCTTGGCTACTCGAGGTGCGATGCATCTTCCACACGTTGATCGACACCACGTTATCACGACTGCCTTTTGCGAAGATGGTGAGAAGCTCTGGGTGACGTGGCCAGGTCTTCATCTAGAAGACCTTAAGAAGTGGCTGGATACAGGTGTCTACCCAGCCAACGGCGTTGCCCTGTACCTCGAGCCGGGCAGTACTCTGGTTCAACCAGGAACCACGCTTCATGCTCCGCTGTCCCTGACCAATGTCTTGATGACGGGGACTATGCATTGGCACCCGAAGTCAATGGTCAGAGTCATGGAAGCATCAAGGTTCGAACTGGAGAACCCACTCGTCACAAATGAGGAAATGTCGAGTGAGTTCAGGGATAAGGTTCAAGCCATCTTGGACGCCTCGGAGGCTAACTCGGGGCCTTGGACACGGCTCTCAAAAGATGAACTGGCCAAGTGTAAACAGGAATTGACGGTGAGTTGAGCTGCCGAGTCTTGGAGTAATCATTACTAACTAAACATGCTTCTCAGTACTTCCACGGAGGTTGTCCATGCACGATATCGTGTCAAAACTGTCGTTGCAAGAAACGCGGTGGGTGCGACAACCAGTGTCACCGCGGTGAAGGATGTCCTGGGGGATAGAAGCTGAGCTGAGTATGTACTCGACTCGTGAATGGGAGAGGGGCAATCAAAAGGTGCAAGAGAGTATTATTTCGTTGGTTACACCTCGAATCTCCTGTTTTTGGTTCTTCAGATACCCTTGGTGATTATCGTTTGGATGTTATCATACGTTTGGATTGCCCTTACATAATTTATTTCTCGTTTAATCAATGACTGTAATGGTTAAACTCCTCATATCTGGGCTGATTGCTTTTTCTTTCAGGCGTCTTCAATGATACTGCAGCAGAACCCCCCGGAACGAGTCAGACCGAGAATCAAGGTCTCGCTCAAAGGGATTTTCGAGTCTCAAAATTCTGGTGATGGCTATTACTTTGAACGATTCTTAGCCAACGACTCATGAGAATTGCTGAATACCTGTGTGCATCTCAAAGAAGCTTGATTGATGGCTCGGTTTTGGAGGAGATCAAGGCCCCCGTTTTTGGCGACCCCATGATTCTGAATATTGATAACTGAAAACAGATCTACATCGTGTGGGGTCACTGACTTGTAAACTTTGTGATCCAGGGAGAAAGTCGCCGTACTACTCAAGTCATGCTACCTCGATACTAGCCCCTGGTTGCGCTGACGCAAGCTTGGAGGGAAAAGGGGCCTCAGGAAGGCCTAGGAGCCGAGCTAACGGATACGGGGTCCCAAATACACAGAGGATGACCGGGAACCCGTGGACGGGCAATTTCTTTGCTTATATGATTGGTTCTGGGGAAAGACTTCGCATCAACTGATTTTCAGGGTCATATATGGTATCAAAGACATGGGCCCTCGATCAGCGTCTATATGAGAGATGTCACTCTGTGGATAAAATACAACGGGACAGATAGGTAATTTATCACCGCTCCCTGCTATTAGAAGTATATAGTTGTGAATCCACTTTCGTAATAGTCTGATCTGAATAGGTGTATATATGTAACCTTGACAGACCCTGGGATGGTCTTACTGAATTAAACTACATATACAACGAAAGGCGTGTACCGTGCGAGCTATAAGACGGCCCTCAGTCAAGGTCTGGTCGCCGATGATATCCCTGCTTTTACATTTCGCACTACCGTGCCGGGTCTCCCGGCTTCCTGAGGCCCGGAATAAATCTAGGAAGTGATGACAGATGGTTTCAAATAGATATTGTGGAGCCTGGATTGAAGGGAGAGGCCTAGAGAATATGCATTGACTGCAAGAGACCTCGTGCGAAGATCGACGAATAGATGACTGTTTTGAGTCATCTTGGGGCTACATTCTGACCGTAAAGAAATCGAACGGGCCCGTCGAGCCGGAACAGGGCATGAGAGCGCAGAATCAAGTGTTCCATTGCTTTCCACGGGCCGGATCTGGTTTGGACGACGCCAACCACGCCAGACCAGTCTTTCGGCCTGCCCGAGTGCATAGTCTTGCCAGACGGAGCGCCAAAGTCTCTTTCCCTTGATGGCGCTTTGGGTTGGCATCATCGCGGGGCCGGTGGGCAAGTTGTTTCGCTGGGATCTTGATGGCTGATATGGAGGGCGCCTTGGTGTTTTGACGAAGCCATGGGGGTGATTCTGATACTTGATAGGAAAATGCAGTACGTGATAGACACAACCCGGACTAGTTTTAGGTGGCGGTTTTGATTCGCCTTCAACCACCTATGACGATGGGCTACCTCACAGGAGTAAGCGACCCTCCTTTTAATACCAATACCATCCATGGCTGATGAATGACTTCAACCCATAGAGCGGTGCCCAGCTCCGATATAATGGCCGGTTCGTGGAAGAATCCCGAACCGATAGCTGCCGACGGGTCAACTGGTGGCCCGAAGACCGCGTCAAGGTGCTCTAGTGGTTTGCAAGACACCGTCACTCCCAAGCCAGCCTCCGGAGCGATGGGCAATCCCTGAGCAGGCTTGCCATGTCGCTTGGCCTCGACCTTCAGCAGCTCAATCATAAACAGCGGGCCGTTATGAAGAAGAAGATGCTAAGTTCTCTAGAGAATAGCGTCAAGGTTCTGAAGGAGCGAGGTAGAGTGGCCAAAAAGTGGGATCCAGGAACCGAGAGGGTTATTATCGACTAGCCAGATGGGCTTGTGAAGGAGTTCCAGGACGCCCAGTCTTCTCTTGAGACGGCAATCAATATCTCGAATGAAGACGAGGTAACGCCTAGCAGGACGGACAAATCAAGCAAGCATCAAGATGTTGCCGTTGGACAGGAGGCCAGGGTTGTATCTGACAACGAGGATGATTTCGCCCGGCTAGATTGGGAGGGAGACTTGGAGATGTCCAACATATCGACCCCAATGACCAAGTCAGGTATTTCGCAGGGACGCATCGTCGAGACCCGTCTATCGTCGTGTGTGCCATCCGATGCTGACCACAAGGCAGAGCCCGGTCGAGGTCGGGCAGAACCAAGTTGGCTTCAACCAGAGCCAGATCAACGAAGCCATCAACCGGGGCCTCCAGGGGCAGACTGGCCTGCCCCATCACCAGAACCAGGGCGGACAAGGCCAAGGTGGTTTCGACCAAAATCGCATCGACGAGGCTCCGGAGTTGAGTCTTAGAAACCAATCCCGCTGGTCTCATAACTGAAATCCATACCAGTCAGCTCCTCATTTTTCATCTCCAACATCCCAATCATTCACTTCTCAAATTATTGCTCCGCCATCATCGGGCCTGTTCCCACCCATCCAACCTCCCCAATCTCAACCTGGTCAAGGTTCCAACCAGGCTCTGCAGCCGAACGACCCCATGAATATTGACTCACTTGAGGCTCGCGGTGAAGATCCTTGCTGACCCTATTCGTCTATACCCGCTGACAAACAATAGAGTCACAGGTCGCAGTAGACAAGATAGAGAACCATGCCAAAGCCCTACAGGACTATGAAGCTGGGCTCATCAAGGCCTCTCAAGACCTCACCGCCAAGCAACGTGAGGTGGCGAATGACCGTGCCGAGTTTAAGAAGCAGAAGGACGAGGAAGCGAAGCGACAGGCGGGAGAGAGACAAATTGAAATAGAGAGGCGAGTAGCTCATGACCAGCAACAAATTGAGGAGGAGCAATAGTAGTCAGGCCTCGAGCTCTAGCGGCGCTCCAACGATGCGCTAAAGAAGGCGCTAGAGGAAGAAAGGGGGTTCAGGGAACGGCTGGAAGCGATGCGCCACAACTGGGCTCAGGAGATGAAAGAAAGGGAGGAGGAGTTCAAGCTCAAGAAGCAGCAGCAGAACAAGCAGCGACAGAAGGAGGAGCTGCTGCTGCGACAACAGCAAGAACAGCAGCAACTGGAGCAGGAGCAACTTCAGTCCTAGCCCCATGACCTGGCAGTCTCTCCGAGGGTGCCCCGCCAACCCCAAGGCCTGAGGTCGTGATCATGGACTCTGAGAAACAGCTGGATGGCCACCGCATGTACATCCCTTCTCAAGGGGTCCATCTTTGACTCGGTAAGCCCTCAGGCTAAACCACATGCCCTGGAGGCCGATGACCCCTTGGATGATCACTGGATATGGCTCGCGGACTTGATGTCGACTCCATCCGGCTCATATTG
>JAALXN010000415.1:0-22147 GCA_012978555.1 Fusarium drepaniforme
ACGAGGTGGGTAGGTTGATGTAAAAGAAAGAATCGATGATGATGACGATAGAAGAAATGGTAGCGTGTCGTGGAAGACGCGGAGGGAGAAAGAAGAGGGGAGCGGGAACAGATGGAGGGGAACAAGTGGAGGGGTAGGTAGGCAGGCAGGTAGTATTTTTGGTCTTGAGGAGAACCTTCCTCGAGTTGGAGAAGGAATGAATGGATGACCTTAGACGGCAGGCGCAACCAAAATGAACTAAGATCCAAGATCGGGCACGTTTTTCCTAAACCTTGGCCCTTCCTTCCCTACAGTAGGTGCCTATCACCTTTCTAGGGCAGGTGCAGGCACGCATCAGATCCCATGACTCGACTCCAATGGAGGCTCACGATGCGATCATGTATACCACGTTGTATGTAATCACCTCACGTCAAGTCAACCCCATGACAAAACCTACCAATGCCAGTCGATCCCAGGTATCGTCTCGCCTCACCCCTCGTCTCGTCGCCTAGCTCTGCACTGCTCTCCGCAACCTCTTTGAGAGCCGCCGCCCCACGTTGGCGACACGCCAGCAGCAATGCATGCCCTTGCTTGCTTGCCATTCAACCTGGACGCCCTGGCCTGGCGAGCATCGACACCCTCTGACACGGCACGCCTCGCACCAACCATCGACCTCCGCCAAATCCCGACTACGGCCGATGCCGTCCTGCCCCAATGCGGAAAGGAAACGACATACCGTGCAGCCGAAGCTCCGGGACCTGCATCATGGACCTTCCATCAGAGCTCGCAGAAAGCTTGTCATTGTGGGCTGTGCCCAGGCCGTCCAGCCAGAGCACACAACCACGCCAAAAGAGGAAATCAGCTGTCACTCGTCGCGTCTCCGGACCCAGAATTGCGATGAGGAGCTTGATGCCTTTTCTTTTTGGCTCTGGACAACGATGCCTGACACTGACTACAGTACCCAGTTTAGACCCGTCGCCCTTGATGGTTTAATCATGGTTCGCAGCTGTGGCTGGCGTTACTCAGCGCGGCTCTGCTATCACAACTCCCCCCGTCCCGTCCATCGGCGTATCAACTCCGGCTTGGTCTGCAAATGAACTGACTGGCATCATGGTAGTTTGTTCGCTTGAGAAAAGCTTGCTTGCGCTTGTGATCGTCTCCTTGGCCCACGAGGCAGAGCCCTGACTTCTCATCCTTCCATCTACCTCCACATGCTCCTCCGCAACTCCACCACAATATTGCGACAACGGACTTCACGATAGTTCAATTTTTTTTACTTCCCCTTTCACCGTTATTCACCTCTCTTCATTGGGTTCGCTTCCATGACACATTGACGCCTTGCTCCTCCCACCATCTTCTTAATATGACACATTGTGGCGACGCGTCGCCATCTGGTGGAGATGGCCCCGAGGCCAGACTCTGGAGCTCCCCAAAATAGGAAAGCAGAAAGCATCTTTTGCGTTGATCTCACCGCTACGGCCTAAGAATTCTCGTTCCACGGCCCTTGGAAACATCGTCAAGTCCGTCCAGACCGAGATGGCATGCCCACAACGTGTTGCGATATCGCGAGTCTGGTCCACGCCATGGCTAAATCAAGTGGGATGAGGAAGAGTATAAAGAGTTGGAATGAAGGCTCTCAATTATCACGATGATATCAGTAACGGATCAGTGAAGCTTGAGCATCTCGATCTCTCAACGGTCGACTCACAACAAGGACTCTCCGAAACGCTATTCTCCTCCTCCGCAAACTCGTCAGTTACTTGCATAACTACACATTTGTCTTTTAATATTTAATATTACCGAGCAAAGTCCATCATCCGCTGCTTCGGCTCTTCTTTTTCTCAGCTTGATCCAGACAGATCGATTTGCCAGCCTCAGGGGTTTACAGCCATTCTGACATACAGCCCACTTGGAGATATGGTACCCAACAACAACTCGAAAGAGGCAGACACTCGGATCACTATTGAAGAGATCCCAGAAGAGTTTGACCTTGCGAGGTTGGGACGACAACGGCCTGAAGTATTCAAGTCAACATGGACTGAGGTGGCATTTGTCGCGTCTATGGTGACATCTCTTGCAGCCACGGTATGCTTCTCATCATCTATATGCAGAGCTTGGCTAACGATTTGAAGGAATTCTTTGTCGGCGGCTTCCAGATCCTTATTCCCGGAATCTCTGATGCCTTGAACATCCCTCAGGACTCTCAGACATGGCTCTCCAGTGTCATCACCCTTGTGGCCGGCTCGTTTCTGTTCCCCTGCGCCAGGTTGGTTGACATGTTTGGCGGCTATCTGCTTTTCCATGTGGGTATTCTATGGGTTGTCGCCTGGTCTGTCGTCACAGGTTTCAGCAAGACCTTCTTCATGCTTGTCTTCTGCCGCGCAATGCAGGGTCTCGGAGCCGCAGCCTTTCTGCCCGCTGGTGTCTCCTTGATCGGACGCACCTATCGCCCAGGTCCCCGGAAGAACCTCGTGTTCAGCTTGTATGGTGCCATGGTCCCGGTCATGTTCTTCCTTGGGACCATGTGTGGAGGCATGGTTCAGCAGTACCTCACCTGGGGCTGGTACTTTTGGCTGATCACTATGATCTTGACTCCCGCCGTTTGCATCTCACTTTGGGCATCGCCCCGTGACTATGCTGAGGCTAGGAAGGGAGGCAATACCATGGACTGGTGGGGCATCGGCACTCTGGTTCCTGGTCTTCTTCTGGTCATCTATGCTATCACGGATAGTCGTCGCTATGGCTGGACCGCGCCACACATCATCGCAACTCTCGTTGTTGGTTGCGCATTTCTTATTGCAGCCGTCTTTGTGGAGGGTTGGGTAGCTTCTGCGCCGCTGGTCCCACCAGAGATCTTCCAGGTTAAGGGTATGAAGAAGATGCTGGGCATATTGTCCTTGAAGTTTGGTGTTTACTCGGTGTTTCTCTTCTATGCCAACTTTTAGTAAGACTCCCTTCCCCATACTATGGTGTCTTGACTAACAAACTCAGCATAAAGTCTGTTCTCGGGAAAGACCCCATGACTGCCTCTGTGTGGTTCGCCCCCTGGGCTGCGGGTGGCATGGTCTTGTCTATCTCCAGCGGCCTCCTTCTCCACATCCTCTCAGGTCAAATCATCCTCATCCTTTGTGGAGTAGCCAAGGTCGTCGCCATCTTGCTTTTCGCCCTCATGCCCAACAGCCCTAGCTACTGGGCTTGGGTATTCCCAGCCCTCATGGCTGAGGGAGCATGCATCTCGGTTCTTTCAGCAATCGGCAACGTCTTCATGACCTCGACCCTACCACGCCACCTCCTTGGTTTGGCAGGCGCCTTGATCTTTGTTGCTTCATATCTTGCTAGCGCATTCCTCCTCGCCATCATCGCCGTGGTGGTTGGTGTGTTTGAATCAAAGGGCTGGGATCTGAAGGCCCAACACAAGGGCGTCTTTTGGATTGCTTTCGGTCTTGCATGCCTGGCTCTCATCCTGGACTTCTTCATCAAGCTCCCCAAGGCTGGGTGCGAAGATGTCGAGAAGCCCAAATCCAAGAAGGCTGATTTGGAGTCTGATCTCTCTGAGACTGAGAGCCCTTCTGTTTTCGCCACACCCTTAGATCAGTTGAGCATTAACGAGGAGGCTGTCAACGAGCGAAATGAAGATGAGCGAAAGGGCACCGACGCGGTTGAAAAGAAGGATGTAGAGGTGGAGGTAAGAGTAATTCGCATTCATGATGTTCTCAAGGATTTTGTTTAGGAAAAGTATTGGTTTGTTGGGTCAAAAGTTTGGTTGCTTATTAGGGTTTGTTTCAGGGGCATTGCAAGGTTATGATTCATGAAAACAGGGCAAAGACAGGATTTGAAAAGTTATAGATAGACTCATTTGGGACGATACTCAGAGACGGATATAATAGTTGGAACTCATGGGTATTCCAACGTGGGAAAAGACTGGAAGCTTGGGGTAGATAGCATTAAGGGTTAATATAGGGGTTAATGACAATTGTTCATAACATTTTAAATAAACTGCACTCTGACTCATAAACGATAAGCTCAAGTTATGAGCATTACTTCTAAGCAAAGACTTCGCGTTGAGAGGCAATTTCATATCATGACTCTGGTCTCATCTGAACGTGGTGTGAAAAGGGGTTCGCCCCTTACCCCACACAAGTGCGGGATTTATCAATACCAACATGGAACCGCCACTCAACAAGCGAGGAATCACCTCTAAAGCCCCGTTGGCTCAGTGGTAAAGCGTATCACTAGTAATGATAAGATCACTGGTTCGATTCCAGTACGGGGCAGGCGATTCAACAAAGCTTGCTTTTTTGCCCTCTACTCATATTTTTGACGTTGTGATACCCCGTTGCCGAGAGCACTCATGATGGTGCTATTTAGACAGGCTATCTTTTTGGGATAGGTATATAGTGAGTAGCCTTGGGTAATTCTACTTGGGGTCGAAGTGGTAAAGCTATAAAGAAATGACGTTAGTTTAAAGGTTGGGGGCTTCTGGGCAGATTGCACTTGTGTTCAAGTATGATGAACTGCAACTCATCAATTCACTAAACAGATAAACATGACAAACTCCAACAGTCAAATAAACGAATGAGTCCCCCAAAACGCAAGTTTACCATGATAAACCTCCAACATCTTGAACCAGCCCACCTCTCCAAAGAGCAAAGCTCTTGAAAGTCCACCACGTCCGCACTTGATACCGCCTCTCTACTTTTTGCCTCGACCATGCTTGCCACTCTTCTTTTGTCTCTTTGGACTTCCCGGCTTGTCCTGCTGACCGCCTCGTCTTGGACGGCCTCGCTTTGCAGATCTCGTGTGCCCAGAGGTCGATACACCACCCGCTTCAGAAGTCTGTTGCTCTTCCTTTTTTACAATCTCAGGGCTGCGGTAGTTCAGATTGGAGACAGCTTCGACATTTCCCCCTTTGTCGAATTGCTCAAGCTTTATAATGACACCTTTCGGGGCGGGGTATTCTTTGTCTGTGCCATCAGGACCTGATGCTCCCTGGGTAGAGCGTCGAGGATTACGCCTCGGCCGTTTTGGTGATTCCTCGTCAAAGCCATCGCTTTTCCTTTTGCCAAGTTTCGATTTCCCGCCTCCCTCGGATGCCTCGCCATGTCTTTTAGGGGGTTGGTCTTGCACCTGGGAGCCCTGAGTGCCGTCGGCGCAGGATTCCACTTTATCCTCTTCTTGGATGGGATCTTCATGAAGCCAAGTACCTCCCGGTAGCTCTTTCCACTCGGGATCCCAGAGGCCACTCTCGGTCCAGTTGTACTTGACAGTTTCGTAGGCCATGGCATCGAGATCGATGTCGTAATTGCGTTTCTTAAAGTCCATCTCATCTTTTATCCACTCACGCTCCTTGACAATCTGATACAAGAACTGGCGGTAGGGACGAGACGCTTCAGAATTAGGAGGCGTGGGATACGGAATCAGGTATTTGGGGCCCTCCAGCTCTCCTTGAACAAACATGACGGGAAGTAGTATATCGGAGCCCACATGTTTTACCTTCACCCAAGGGTTAACCGTACGCTCCGTATCCGGCCCGAACTCTCGTGCAGCGTCTGGCTCTGGACCTCCATCCTCATGGCCCCAAATAGAGCCTGGCCGAGACCTAGTCGCATCCGGTTTGCAGAAACGAGGGTATGGTTCGAGAATTCGGAACTCTCCTTCCTTGGCCCAGGGTTCATCCCATGCTTTCCTCCAGATGCGCTGTTCTATCCAATAGTTTCGAACGTTGTTATAGGCGTTGCCCCGAATACTGAAATAGTCATCCCACGGCTGTGTCTGTCTTCGACCTGCTGCCATACAATGCCTCTGGTGTTCGAGCTTATGTAGCTCCCATTCAGCTTGAGCACCGAACTGTTCAAACGGCCTTGTTTTGTAAGTTCGCCAGAAGTGTCGTACAGTCCCATCCTTTTCGACGTCACTGGGGCTTGAGACTGGGGACCGCATGGTTTCAGCTGGCCCTGGCTGCTGAGGGTTGATTTGTCCCTGTTGAAGGTCTCCAATGCCCTGCGGTAGGGTGGGCGGCTTACTGTTGCTGGGGAACGATGACATGGTCACAATGTTGATGAGACATGTCAGATGGGGGCAAACGAAGTTGACCAGAGGTCAGGTAATGTATAGCAGGGGCAAGACAAAGAATATTTGGCCAAGACGCCGTTTACCCGTGTAGCTGAGAACGGTGAGAGAATGAAAGGGGGCTTAGAGGGGGGGGCTCAAACGCGCCACCGGGAAGAACAAAGAAATCTTGCAAACGCGCAAGGCGGTCAGGGGCTTCTGGTCCCAACAGACACTCAAAGTGAAAAGCTGGGTCCGTATGGTGGTCTTTTTAAAAGTTAAACCTTCTGCCACCATTACCTTTTCCGTCACTTGTTTGTTCTTGTCGTTGATACACAGTCAGCCCTCTCATGGGAAGCCTTGTCCTTCGCCATGCCTCCGAACGGCCCTCATCCCCAAGCTTTGTTTTCGCTTGTGCCACTGAATGACCGGGCCAACAACGTTCTCACGCATCATGGCAATGCCCATCTCGTCTCGTCTTTCTGTCCCGACCCGAACAACCCGAATGATGTTCTTCAGGGGCTAGAAATCGGTTTTCATATCAGACCAACGTCACGCTACACTCTTGCCATTATCGGTCGCAAAGGCGATATCAAACTCGATGATCCCGATATCTCTCCCTACCATTGCTCTTTCGAGCGGCATGAGCGCAACTGGGAGAAGGTAATGCTCCAAGACCGATCGCTACACAGCACAACTCGGCTTTTCGAGCCGGCAGCGATGCCCTTCGAGCCAGGACACCCGTACCGCAGAGTCTTTTTCGACCGGGGTATCGATATGCAGTTTGGCATTGGTGGAGCGGCTTGCGATCTGTATCAGTTCCGAATTTATTGGCACGAGGTTGAAAAGCACATGATCCGTCAGTGTATCGAGAACAGAGAACGCAATCCCGACCATGCTCGCACCGTCGCAGACGAGCCGCCGACTTCCGTGTTATCTCTTCTACCTACTAAGATTAGATACTCGAAACCAGAGAAGCTCGGAAAGGGAGCATTTGGAACTGTTTGGAAGGTCGTCAACGTCGATACTGGCGAGTATCTGGCCATGAAACGAGTGGTGCGGCCTCTTGCTCAGGTCGCCTACGCTAGGATGAGACGAGAAGTAGATTTGTTATCTCTCGCTTCCCATGTAAGAAAGCCCACACGACATCTGTCTTATGTAACACCAGCTAAAAGCACCAGAGGAACATTGTAGAACTCATAGCGTCTCAAGATGCAAACGACAGGCATTTCGAAATCTTCATGCCAGTCAAAACCGGAAGTGTCCAATACCTGGCCGAAGAGAAGGAGTTCTTCATAAAAGAACCAGCTGCAGTCGACCCGCTCCTTCACCAGATGCTCCAGGCACTTGACTGCCTCGACAGCCTTGGGATCATTCACCGTGATGTCAAACCTGACAACATCCTCTACACTCTGCAGCCAGATGGAAAATATCTATACCAGCTTGCAGATTTCGGCCTTGCAAACATTGCGGCCCGAGCTCGGACAGAGGCTGGAACCAGAACGTACATAGCGCCCGAACTACTTCAGGGCGTAGGTCAGACGACCAAGATGGACATTTGGTCCCTCTATGTTACTCTCGCTTATGCCATGAATGCAGACGGCTTTCGAGAGAAATCACGGGGTAGGCTTTATTGGCGAATACTTGACATAGTCAAGGAGGTGACCCAAGGGGACATGCTTCGAAGGTTCCGAGACATGGCAATTGAGGAGCCCAAAGATCGAGCGACAGCAGGAGACATGCTGGAAAACCTTTTCAATGGAGAGGGTCGCACTACTTCCCAAAACTGAGCCCGCTGAGAGGCAGGCCCTGGGGGGGTGGCCCCTTGCTTGGATCGGCGTCGCCGTTCACTCAGGGACCGTGTTTGACAGAGATTTGCTTGATGGAGTTGTTTTTGGGGAGGAGATGATGGGCAGATTGTACTTGGCGTGTCATTGCAGAAGAGAAAATTAGAGTATTAAAATGGCTTGATGGAGTTGTTTCTGGGGAGGAGATGATGGGCAGATTGTACTTGGCGTGTCGTTGTAGAAGAGAAAATTAGAGTATTTAAATGGCTTGACAAACTGTCTACGGTGATGCTTGTTGACATGTTGGCAAATGTTGCTAAACCACATATCAGCATGGTAAATAATAGCATCAGACAAAATAAACACATCACTCACTACACGAGGAAAGGCTAAGCAAACTTGATGAATATAAATACCCAGTGCCTTGCTCTTCTAATCCGCCTTCTCCTGGATCCTTGCAACATGTCTCAACTTTGTTCATCCTCCAGACCCCTTTGATGCATAGAGCGGATTCCGTCAGCTCGGTGACGATAATAATCATCCTTAAATATACATTCACACAACCCCCCTTTCGACTATATACGAACATTTAGACCTCTCCTTATAGCGAGGTTCGAGAACTAATCATTGACGACACAAGTCTCTCTTCTTTCTTTTGAACTTCCACACGGTACATCTTACCTATACCCTCACCATCTATCACCGGATATATAATGAACCTACCTTCACTGGAGAAGGTGGTGCAGCTAAGAAGGCAACTCACTGCTCCCCTTGAATCCCACGCGCAGGCCTTTCACGAGTGGGAATGCACAAAAGCATACTAGATCTACACAAATGAGTTCCAGTTCAACGCAAGGGCTCCAAACAGCTCAGGTCTACGCAACCGGCTCGTTTCTTTCTCTCAGAGGTCAATGGGAGCTGCCTGGTCGGTTCAAACATAGTATACTATATGAACTTTCTGAAGAAGGGAAGGTCTTTAGACGCCACAGCATATTACTGCGTCCCAAACCCGGAGGCATTCTGGGAACGGATGGACCACTGTGTGTGGCCGCGCTGCCGGCATGATTACCTATACTAAACGACTGGCTCCGACCATATATAAAATCTGGATCTTTCAGTTCTTTTCAAGGATCCACTGTCACTTTGAACAGCTTTCCTCAAACCCGGAATGTCAATTTAATCCTTCCGGCGACCTCGCCCTACTAGAGTCCCGCGGGGCCATGAGCCTCTCCAGGCCTCCTTTGAGAAACAGCCGTCCACGTCAGTTGAACCTCACTTCAGAATGAGCGGCAGCTCAAGTCACAGCTGTCTCCCTGGCCTTGTTGAAACTGATGAGGTTGGGTTTGCCGGGCGTGGAAGACACAGTTTTCTATTATTTGTGTATATAATTCTCCCTCCCAACACAAGCTCTCTTTATATATATACATGGCTATCAAAATGACCACAGACATCATTTTGGCCAGCGCTCAAGACGTTTCTTGCACCTGGCCTAGCCATATCCTGTACATTCTCTTGTACTATCTGTTATGAGATGGTGGAATTTTCATCAACCGCAGCCTGTAACGGGCTCTAGCGTCTTCTGTCCGGCTCAAGAATACGTATATACCACCCCAAGAAGCGGTTACACTCGCCCGCGAGTCATTGAATCGCACCAATAGATGTGCCAATGGCCCAGGCTGAGAAACTCTCGTGGTATTTCGCCTTGGCTTTCATGGCAAGGCTGTTCCAGAAACCACCATTGCGATACTATAGTAGCAGGGTTTTTTTTCAAGGCACTTCAACAAACTCTCAAGACCTAGAGGTTGAGGATCGATCCAAACTAGTCCGGTCTTCTCTTGTATATATACACCTACTGCCAAGATTGAATCAGACGACTGAAAAAGGAACATGGTGTCTTGCTTCATTCTGCTGGATATCCGCATTATACCCAGGGCTCCGCGCATTCGACTCCCGTTAGGAAACGAAAGTCGCGAGGGAAAAGAAGAACTTTCCTCGGTTCCGCGATAGATGTCAATTTTCCATGAGGACCAAGTGACAAGGTTTTCATCATGCCCAAGTGTGAGGTGGCCGTGAAGACCTTCACTTTAGTACGACTAGACTTTTCACGCTATCAATTTATTACCTCCATATATATAAGTCACAGGTCGGCTCTCTATCGAGGTCTCGGGTCAGGCAAGCTCTTTCTAGGTTGTCCCTCCAAAATAGGTAGCGTGTTAGGAGCAGGAACTTCACGGTAACTGCTCCTCCTAACAAAACATTCATACCTACATTATCACCAACATGGAATGTTTGAGAACCTATGTCAACGCTCGGCTTTATCAACAGAGTCGGCAATACAGCACTCCTCATTTCTCCCTCTCGCCCGTTTGTTGCCCGGTTACAAGGGGAAACAGAGCGGGACTACTAACCACCGTTCTCCCATACTGTCCAACAGTCTATTCGGTGCGAACAATAATATATATACTCAGAAATAGCATGCGTAGAGCGTGTTGATGGTCAACAATAGCAATGGGAGGGCTTTTTGAGATGGCCATATATGATCCCTGACAAGCAGCTGATGACACGGCATGCACCTAAATCGCACCTACGAGACGCCGCGAATTGGCAAGATCATCCGGCGACGTGGGGGCTGGGATATTGACCATGAAGACCGCAAAACACACGGATGAGGTCACTCTTGATCAAGTCCCTAGCGCAGCTGCTGGCAATACCTCAAAGACTTTCATATTCTCCCTTACTGTCGATGCCACCGACATGTACCGCCTGGGGGGTTGAAACTCATAAGCAAAAAGCTAGGACAGAACTGAGTGATCCCACCCACACCGGTTTCAAGCTGCCTGGAAGAGCCTGCTGCCTACATGGAGAGGGGGGGTGGTAACTCTTGAGTGACGGGACGAGGCCCAAGAGCAACATGTGGTCAGAAGATCCAGGGAAAGCTGGTATCTCGTCGATGGTTAATAGGCTTGCCGATGCCTTGTTGGGGTTGAGTGCATTGCTGAATACAGCGATGCTATTACCACAGAAACAATGATCACTCATCGCTCGGCGCAAGGCAGGTGATTTTTAACATTTCCCAGCTGCACCAGAAGTCACTGATATAAACGGGAAATCAATGTTGGTGGTGGCAGAGAAGCAAGTCAAAAGAAGCAACGCAAGTACAATGGATGGATAAACAGTTAAAAGAGAGTGGTTTTTACCTATGATAGTACACGTTAGCAATATAACTAGACCCTCACCATAGAATCTACGATGAGAGTACAAGTTCATTTGTTCTTCCACGTTCCGCTGCTTCCGATCTCAAGAAAACAGGAACCAACCACCCTGCACCCCAACGTCATCCCGCCCCAACCTTAAGCCAAATAAGGTCGCACGTGCCGAGCCGTTCCCATGCAACACAAAAAAAGGTAATCAAAGCCTCAACACCACCACAAAGCATCACCAACTAATGATACGAAAGCGCAAAAAAAGCACGATCAGATTAATCTGATCGCTTCGTAACTGTGATGCCCCGTACTGGAATCGAACCAGTGATCTTATCATGTCGTTGAATTACTAGTGATACGCTTTACCACTGAGCCAACGGGGCTTGGGGATCGGCTCATGAAATAATGGTTAAGAGGATGTGGAGTGCACCATGGTGGATACTCGCTCTCAGACGTGGCGCCACATACCCTAGCACACTCTACCATCTTGAGTCATGAAGGAACTATAGACGAAAGTGTAGCCCAGTTACCAAGTTGAATGTAGGAACAACGTAACCCTGAGAAGAATACAATTGCCGTAGTCGGTCTGCCAATGTTAGCCCAAGTTCTCATCATGATTGATATCCTCAACTGCTGGGTTGATGCTCTTGTTCTATGGATTCTTAGATGGTAACAAGCCCCACAAAGTAGAAACCAACTCTCTATGTAAATAGGTCTTGTATATACACATCTAACCCAATTTCTGCGTGGGATCCCTTGTATCTCTAGCAAATAGATGGAGGCGCAGGAGACAACGACGCCCAGAAAGCACACTCAAGCACAAACACGCCAAATCATGAGAGAATTAAAGTTCAATCAGGGCTCATAGCCAACAAAACGGTATATCCTTCAACTAAATCATTCTAACGACAGACATCGCTCACATAACCTATTCCAATCATCACGCTCATACACCATAACTCAGAAATGCTTCACATCATCAGCCACTTTAGGTGGTTGGTCCGTAACATGCTCCTCGTCGTAATTCTGACTTCCAGTGTCGTAGCCAACTCGCAAGTCGTCAATCTCGTCGCCAACCTCCATCCAGCGGCTGCTCGTCGCGGGGATCGGGAAGATCTTGCACAGGCTCCAGTACACGCTGAGCGAGATCAGGAAACCGCAGAAGTAGTTGACGTTGTAGATATAGGTAGCTCCCTTGGGTACGGTCTGGCCGACGGCACCGGCGAAACCGACAACATTGATCAGGATACCGGCAATGTAGGCGGCGTATCCGCGCCAATGAATACCGAAAGTGTAGTAGTAAGGTCCTTCCTTGCGACCATCGTAGAGTTCCTTGAGCTCGAGATATCCCTTTCGCACGAGGTAGTAGTCGGATACCATGACTCCAGCGATGGAGCTAAGGAACACACTGTAGGCGGAAAGATAAGTGGTAAACTGGTTGCTGTCCTTGAGCAGTTGCCAAGGGCAGATGGCGAAACCAATGACAGCGCAGATGTATCCTCCGCGGCGAATGTCGATCCATCGAGGAAGCAGAGCCGTCATGTCAGTACCAGCAGAGACAGAGTTGGCGGCGATGTTGGTACCAAGCTGCGCAAGGGTGAAAGCCATGGCGATGACAAAGACTCCAAAACGCTCAGCGGAGCCACCGTCGTCGATGAACTTGTCGAGCAGGTCAAGGGGATTCCAGATAGGCTCCTTGTACATGACGGAAGAGGCCGATGAGACGATGATTCCGATGAAGGAGGTGAGGGCGAAGCCGATCGGGATGGTGATGACCTGGGACCAGAGCGCATCTCTGGGCTTTCGGGCGAAACGAGAAAAGTCGCTACCGTTGACGATGAGGGTCGCGAAGTTGGCAATAGAGGACATGATGCCCTTAACAATCTGCCATGCCAACTCACTACCGTGAACCTTGTTAGAGGTCTTGATAATGGGACCAATGCCGCCAGCTTTAGAAATGGTCCAAGCAAGGAAAGCAATTCCAGCAACAGGGACCACATATGCCTTGACGGTGAAAAGATGGCGGATCTTGTGGACGGGGAACCAGATTGCTGGAAGAGAGCCGACCCAGAAGAGGAAGAAGGAGACAAAGTCAGCTGTGGTCGTTCCCGAGTCTTTGCTGAAAGTGTTGGGAATGTCTGCCCAGGACTTCCAGATGGAGCGGATCATGAGATAGACACAGTTGCCTCCGATGTAACTTTGGACTCCGTACCAAACGCAGGCTATTGGTGATGTTAGTGACGAGCGGCGAAACAGAAACAAGATTGAGCATACCCATAGCGGCACGGTTCAGGACAGGCCACAAACTTCCCCAGATACCAAAGGCAGCTCTGTTGGCGACAGGGAAACCAATGTGGTACATGGCACCGACACGAGCATTCATGGCGACAAAAATACCAGTGATGCTATAGCCGATCCAAACACACAGCCATGCCTGCCACCATGAGAGGCCAGCAACAATCATGGACGAAGAGATCATCCAGGTGTTGATGTTGAAGGAATCGGCGATCCAGAAGCCGACAAAGTTCCAGGCGCCCCATTGACGGCGTTCCTTCTCGACCGGTTTAAGATCGTGGTTGGTGAGCTGCATAAGAGTTCAGCACAGCTCTGTCTCATCAATTGAACCTATGTACGTCCCATAGGAACGCAAAGGTATAAAATATCTTCATACCATAAGCTGGGTGCTCGTCAAGCCGGGTTCAGACTCGACGGCGAGCCTGTCAGCCCAGGACTTGGAGCCACTTGCCATGACGCCAAAACGAGGTGGTGGAGGGATAAAACAGAAACGACGAGATTGGAAGCAGTCTAGAAGATGGTGCAGACGAAACTGCAGCGAAATGGTTCTAGAAAAAGCTTAAAACCACGACAAGAAGGGTCTGCCTTGGAGGAGGGGTGATGACGTGCAGGTGACACGAAAGATGGGTAGATTGGATGAGATCCAGTGTCACCAAGAAGAGAAGGATGTGAGTGTTTGCTTGTCAAAGAGCAAGGGTAACCAGTTGGAGGCTCTCCACTGTCTCAGTGTCTTAGAGGTCTCAATGTGGAGGGCACTGGCCGGTATTTATGGCTTGATGGTCGAGTGCCGCGGAGCAAGGGGAGACAAGACGGGACCCCATCTGATGGAGAAGGTTATCAGCCGCCGCTATCAGTCTGGCCATCCATCCCCAGACCAGACCTGGCCGTTGCAGATAGCTACCCGATGAACCGCGCGCTGGGACCATCGCCGGCGGCGGCCACTGGGTGTGGATTGTCGAACGAAGGATGGTCGATCCCTCCGCATGGGAGACGCACCTATAGCGTTTTGGGTAAGTGGTCGTCAGCTCTTGAAAGGTAAAGTGGTTTTTGTGCCATGATGGCCATGAAGAAGCAGACAAACATCCATTGAAGGTTCACCAGAGCAGTCACTGAATAGCAAAGCCGAATCCGAGCCTATTGCCACCGACACTCCAGGTCACTCCAAGAGACATGGTTTGGGACCGTGTAGTAGGTTGAAGAGATTGTAGCCACAACACGATGTGACCGGGGTACCAAGTGTCGGGGTGGAGGAACCCCCACCAGGACATGTCCAGTGAGAACAGAGAATCGTCATTGAGGCAAGGTTCAGCTCAGGTTGACAGTGTGATATCATGTCTCTCGATGTCTCCTCACAAACAGTAAAAGCGCCGAGAACGGGATGAAGTGCTGTAAAACCAAGGGCAGATTAATTGGAACAAACAAGCGTGGAAGCGCGGGTGTTTAGTGGCCGCCTGAATGACCTGCACATGCCCCAGGCCGCTATCAGAGCCGGACAGGCAAGAGCCATGCCGTGAGGGGCGGCTTCCCCGGTATGGCGTAAATGGAGATCTACGATTGGCCAGATTTGCTTCTTATCGGCGCAACGACACGGCTAAGATGCTGCAGCGTCGCACCTAAATAATCTTAGCCTCCCTGCGAAGAAAGGTATTACTCGATCTCATCGAGTCAACTCATCCATCTTATCCAAACTCTTGGAACCTGGAGGTGATGCCAGCATTTATCTGCATATCTATTGCTGGGGCTTGGAAGTCAATGTATCCCCTCGGATTTGTAAAATTTTGGGCAATTTCACTCAAGATCTTATTCCGGATTCTTTCCGAGCATGGCCTCATGCCATCCATCTCTCCGGTCCGGACCTGGAGTCTGATAGCGTCTTGACATTCTGGCATTGGAAGCTCTTGGGTGACTTCTGCATGGCTTGAGATTCAACAGCCTCCTCAACAAGCCTCTTCAGGCTAATCAAGCCTCCATCGGATACCGAGATCGTTTCGCCGCAGGGTAGTATACATTAAACATATTTTTCTCAACTGAGCCACGTGCCAGCTCGTGAAGCAGAATTTTATTCAAAATTTGCTACGAGCCCCATCAATACGTTACTTATCGTACCAGGCAAAGCAACCATGGCATCAGTGGTGCGTCTCGTCTTGCCGACTTCCTGGCCACCTCGCTCAATTGGGGACCGTCGACCAACCTCATACGACATGGCGCCCTCGCAATTGGAAGGCTGCCATCCCTGGCGGAGAGGAGAAGACCCTTGTAAAAAGATCTGAGGGGGGACCAGTCTCGAATCCTTGGATGCTGTCAATGAGGGGACTCGAGATGTAATGGCAGAATCAACCGAGAACGCTCCGAGAACAACACTTGATCCTTCATGAAATATATGGGTAGGTCATCCGAGTATTCTCAAGTGCTGCTATTCACACTAATAACTATGGAGTAGGCTCTTCAATTGTTGATGCATGCCCCATCCTTGTCGACCCCAAATGAATGCGATGCGCGACCTTGCACCCTGAACCAACAGCCTGTCAGTCCCTGATCGTCGAGCGTTGTCTCTCGGACGGAAAAACTACACCCCGAAGCCAGCTCGGCAACTCGACCTTGACTTGGAATCAACGTGCGCTTCGGCTGCCAACTGCCGATGCGACGCTCTCCAGGTCACCACTCATTGCTTGGACTGTCCGGAGTCCGGTGTCGCAAAGAGATGGTTGTGAATCACAGGTTTGTCAAGTTATTATGATGTGATTCTTCAAATGATGTAAGCGAATTACGCAGCATTTCTTGTTACTTGTCGTCGACGGGTCTGATTCGGTGCCAAGCTCTGTTGTGACACAGACACTCACCTTACCCATGCCGCCAAACGAAACCATTGCCATGGTTCATTTAGAATATGCTCTTCCAATCGACTAGTGTCGTCTTTTTGAGGCCCGACTAGTGAGAGGCCAAGGAGGTGGTTCACCGTGGAAACAGAAAATGATCCATGAGAAAAAAAAAGAAAAAAACACGTGAAGGCGCAGCTGCCCCGCGATTCAAACGGAAGCAACTGCTGGGCAGCAACTGAGCAACCAAAGCGCGCCTGCCCATTCACAAAAAGCCCACTTTTTGTTTCTCCCCCCCACCATCACCATCAATCTATCCCGCCCGCCTCTCTCCCCGCCGACCTTGAACTCCTCTACCAACATCCCCTCGATATCTTGTCTCCTTCTGTTGCCGCTGTGTTGAGCATTTGCCGCAAACATGGAGGACCAGCTGGTTCAGCTCCTTGCCAACACCCAGCTGTCTGAGCAGGGTCCCAGACAGCAGGCCGAGATCGAGCTCAAGCGCGCCCGCTCCAATCCCGCCTTTCCCCTGTCCCTCGCCAACATTGCCTCCCACGCCTCGATCGATACAAGCATTCGCCAATCTGCCCTGAGTAATTTGCGAATTTTCATCGAGAAGAACTGGAGCGACGACGAGGCTGATGACGAGCCTGCACTCCCTATCGCTGATGATGTTCGGGGCCAGTTGAAGCAGGTCCTGCTCGACCTTTGCTTGAGTCCTGAGGGTGACCGCAAAGTTAAGCTCGCTGCGAGGTTTGTGCCCTTTCTCAGTCCCTACACTCTCTCAGAATACTGACTAGATTCTCTCTTACAGTTACGCCGCAGGCAAGATTGCCGTGCACGACTTCCCCGAACAGTGGCCCAACCTCCTTCCCACTATCCTCGCTGTTATCCCTACGGGTACCGATGCCCAGGTTCACGGTGCATTGAGAGTCCTCAGTGACCTCATCGACGAGAGCCTCAGCGAAGACCAATTTTTCTCAATGGCTCGTGACATCACCAAGGTCCTGACTCAGGTCGCTCTCGACGAAAACCGAAAGCCCATGCTTCGAGCCCTTGCTATTTCCACTTTCCGAGGATGTTTCGACCTTATGAACATGATCAAGGAGGATCACGCCAAGGAGGTCAAGGCCTTTGCTGATGAGCTCCTGACCGAGTGGAACCCCTTTTTCATCACCGTTCTCGCCAGCCGCCTGCCCGAGGCCGACCTGACTCAAGCCTCTCAGCCTGATAGCTGGAACAGCATCATTGCACTCAAGCTTCAAGTTGTCAAGACCCTTCTGAGAATCCGACGCGTTTTCCCCAACCTTCTCCTTCCCCAGTGCACCACCTTCTTCCGCGCTGTTTGGGAGGAGCTTACTCTGATGCAAGTACCCCACGAGCAGCTTTATATCAACCAGGATGCACAGGGAAGACTGGAGGACTCGGATAGTCTCCCCTATACTCTGGACTTCCTCGTCCTGGAAGAGTTGGATTTCTTGAACCAGTGCTTTAGGGCTCCTCCCGTCCAGGCTGAGCTTGACGGCCAGCTTCAAGGCCACGCTTCGGCCCACGAGGTGCCTTGGATGATGGAGATTATGAAGATGCTCGTTGGCTACTCCCGTGTCACTCGGGAAGAGGAGGATCTGTGGGATATCGACTGCTCCCTGTATCTGGCTGAGGAGACATCCGTCACTGCCAACTACACTGCACGAACTGCTGCTGGCGATCTCCTTATCAAGATGGGCGAGTGGTTTGACCAGAAGACGATTGATGGTCTATTCGGCTATACCAAGACCCTCTTCACCGGCGAGGGCTCATGGCGCAGCCAGGAGGCGGCCCTCTATCTGTTTGTCATGTTGGCTAGCGACTTCCATGACATGCAGAAGCCTATTTCCAACCAAGTCGCTCATGCGTATCTGGAGTTGGTAAACTATGCCATCAACAGACCCCAGGAACCTCTCCTCGGTGCCAGAGGATATTTGGTTGCCGGCGTCCTCTGCAAGTTTTTCGAGACCCCTGTGGAGCTCTTGGACCGCATCATCACTTGTATCACCCGCGAGGAGTCCGAGGTTGTTCAGGTCGCCTGTGTCAAGGCCGCTGAAGGTTTGGTTAGAGCTGGACGCGTCACCCCTGACAGACAGATTCCTATTATCAACTCTATCCAGACCTACATGAACAACAAGGATCCTAGCGACATGGAGGATGCGGATGAGCTGTTGTACACACTTGCCGAGGCTCTCCGCGCTGCTATTAAGATCGACACACGTATTGCACTCTCCAACGATGTGCAGTCCGTTGACCTCCTTTTCAGGCTCGCCCAGCTGGGAGCTAGCAACTTCCAGGTTACGATGATTGTCTCTGAGGCGTTTGAGGAGATCGTCGGTACCCTTTCCAACCCCGAGTCCTACGCAGCTCTGTGCAGCAAGATCTTGCCTACCCTTACCGGGGCCTTTGATGTTGCTAACCTTACGGAGGACAACCCTCTGGTTACGGTAAGATATTGCCCCCCACTGTGGCCCATTAACTAATTCCTTGTAGGTCGCTGTTGAGTTGCTGGCTGTCTTGGCTGAGCATGGATCTGAGCCCCTCCCCCCTGGCTTCGTCGCTGCTACGTTCCCCAAGCTGAACCGCCTTCTGATGGAGTCTACGGAAGGAGAGGTTCTTCGACCCGGTTGTGAGACCGTCAAGTGGATCCTGCAGCACGATCATCAGCAGGTTTTCAACTGGCAGGATGGTAATGGCCGTTCTGGTCTCGAAGTCTGCCTGCACATCATTGACCGACTGCTTGGTTCTTCGATCGAGGATAACTCTGCTTCCGAAGTTGGTGGCTTGGCTGCCGAGCTGGTTGAGAAGGCTGGCCAGGAGCGTCTGGGACCATTCCTGCCCCAGCTTCTCCAGGCTGTTGCCAACCGACTTGCTACAGCCGAAGCTGCAGCATTCATCCAGTCCCTTATCCTCGTCTTTGCCCGCCTGACCCTCTCCGGCGCCAGCGACGTTGTTGACTTCCTTAGCCAGATCCAGATCAATGGCGAGAGCGGTCTGCAGGTTGTTATCGCCAAGTGGCTCGAGAACTCGGTCAACTTTGCCGGTTACGATGAAATTCGACAAAAGTATGTTTCGTTCGACCGAATCGCTGGCTTTTACTGACCCCTTTAGTGTGATTGCCTTGTCAAAGCTCTACTCCCTCAACGATGCCCGCCTGGCACAGACCAATGTGAAGGGCGACTTGATTGTCAATGCCAACGACGGTCGTATCAAGACGCGCTCGCGCGCTAAGCAGAGTATGTACTCATCGGCTCGAGACTTTTCCACTACATCCTCCATTCTAGATACCCTCTACCTCCAGTACATGGAAGCTCAAGACGCTAATCAACCGCCACCGTCAGCAGACCCTGATCAGTACACAATTGTCCCGGCATCGCTCAAGATTATCAAGGTCCTCATTGAGGAGCTTATTTCTGCATCTGGACAGCGGGCTGCTTCAAATGCGGCGGCGGCTGCCGTGGCCGCTGCTAGATATGATGATGAACTTAGCGACGACGAGGGCTGGGAGGATGATGATGGTACACTCGACCTGAGCCTCGGTACCACCAAGGCCGAACTCATGTCGTTCAGCGAGGTTGGCCAACGACAGCGAGACGACGAGACTCAGGCTTACCTGGCCGACTTCTTCCTCCGCTGTGGCCGAGAGAACACTGCCAACTTCCAGGATTGGTACAACATGTTGACGGAGGAGGAGAAGACGAAGCTGAACGAGGTGGCGGCAGGACATTAGGAGGCAACTGCACATGAAGCGCCAAGAAAGCTGCAGATTCCGACTTGGAAGTCTCGGGATATCTCTCGGATGCGTGCGCTGCTGAAGAACCTGGATGCTTGAGGTGTCTGGGCGATAACCAACCAAAATGGACATGAAAAGATTTATGGTATGAGAACAAACAATACGTCATCTTCGTTATGGGAACGAATAGTAGATAGATGCGTGCAAACAAGGCTGATGCATAATCATATGTTTGGCCTGGTTTATGAATGGACGCAAATTGTAGATAGACTTAGAAGAAGTTATGGGCGGCCTATTGATCGAGTTAGGGGCACCTGTCGGAGCTCCAGAGACATAATTGTGACGAAGGACATGCCAATACACGAGGTAGATGCAGATGATGAAATGAAATGAAGTCATGATTAATTAATTGTCATTCTGTTCGTGATCTCGTAACACTATCAGCGTCAACTGACTATTCTAATCGTACAGACTTTTCCTTGGTCTGAGGTTGATCAGATGATATCTCCTCCACCAAACCCTCCACCGAAGCCACCACCAAAGGGATTGTTTCCTCTTCCACTTCCAGGGCCGGGGAATCTTGGGTTGCCGCCAGGACCAGTGGGATCCCATCTCGCACCGGGTGGTGCTTGAGGATCGTAGCCGCCAGAGCCATCGCCTCCGTAACCACCAAAGAGCGGATCATCAAAAGTAGGATGCATGCCTGCACCACCACCTGGACGAGGCAATCCCCCACCAACAAATGATCCACGAAGGGGATCATGAGGACCAAGACCAGGCGGATTCAAATCATCATGACCAATATTATAAGGCGACCGTCCGGGAACAGCGAGAGGATTACGAGGAGGTCGATTCATCTCATACTCATCCTCGAAACCCGGAGGAGGAAAGTCGCCGACGGGGTGAGGTCGAGGACGAGCCATCTCAGGGAGAGGGTTAGCAGGCGGAGGACGCACGTCTGGGTTCGGCACAGGATCACCCCGGAATGGCCGGTTGGGGTCTTGAGCTTCTTGGGCTCGTCGCTCGGAGCGGGCGTTTGCTTCTGCTTCTGCTGTCTCGACGTAGCCTTCGCTTTGGAGCTTTGGGATTAGCTTTTGTACGATGTTTACTTTGAGGTCGTGGAGGATGTCTAGAGAGTGTTAGCTTGTTCGTGATTTTTGCGAGATGGGGAACGTACCGACGATGGCTTGCTCAGAGACAAATACCCCACGAAGCTTTTCTGCGAGATCACTTCGATCTTCCTCGTTGTCATTTACGGTGATGCGCACGGGGAGACCGCTAGACTGCACAACGTCCCTAACAGTGCGCTCAAAACGGTGGATGTTCTCGTCCCCAACAGCCAAGCCCCGGATCTCAACCTTTCCTCCCATGCGATCAACACGGATGACAAACGTCATGGAGGACTGCTTGTGAGTGTACACGAAGCTCAGAGAGCCAAAGCCCGAGTTCCATTGTGGTGGAAGTCGAGGAGCGAGGGACTCGCATTCAGCTAGAACTCTTGTTAGATGGTTGATTTGATAGACTGAGGGAGGAGAGAGCTTACGTAGTTTCTTGTCTTCGTCAAAGCCGCAAAGCTTGAAACCCAAAGCAGCGAGGTATGCATGAATAAGAAGTGCAACAGCCTCATAAGAGGATGCGAGGTCAGAAGAATCATCGCCGGGAGGATGCGTAGGCAAGGCATCCGCCATGCCAGCCAAGATGGCGCCGACACCAAGACGTTCGGACATGGTTGGTGTGTGTGTGTGTATGCTTGGTAGAAGTGGCTTGAGCTGTGGTGGGACCTCTTTTAGTTGGTGGAGTCGTAGGTGGTTGCCCTTTATATGTCTGGTTGGATGAGGGAAGGAGGAAGATGAAGCTGCGTCATGAGGTTCGCTGCCTCAGCCCTATATGTGGATCCCCTTTGGGCTGTCGCGGGGGCTGTGATTGTGAGGTGTTGTTGGGGTTGGGCAATTGTTGCCTGGATTGGGTTATCAAGGCAGCTATAAACCTTGATATTGGGTCTAAATTGACAGCAAGGGCTCTTGACCCCATACCAAAAGTCTGATTGTCTGTCGGCGAGTTTATTGCATCGCCGAGGTGCCTTCAACTTGGTCAATCTACACCCCGCTGACCCTGATGACTCTCACGTGACATCGCGTTCCCACTCAACGCGTCCCATCACGTCTCCCCAAACCACCAACAATCACCATCACCAACCAAAAATGTCGCCGACAAATCCCGGCCCATCAATCCCCTCCCCCCAAGCGGCAAACTTTCTCA
>JAALXN010000416.1:0-12128 GCA_012978555.1 Fusarium drepaniforme
GTCTGGTGTTTAGCAGAAGACTAAGAGATCGGGCTAGCCTCCGAGATGATCTCCTCACCTTGTCCGCTGCTGGGCTCACTTACATGGCCCATGGCGCGAAATTGGGATGGTGTCAGTTGGTTGGCTGACTGCCCATGCACGCCTACTTGTTTCGGCTGGGCGCGTCAGCCCAACACGAAAACACCACGATTTCATATCACGATACTTTTTCAAGGCGACACCGATGAAGCATAAGCATACTTGCGTGCCAGCTGTCGACCCCAAGGCTGGAAACAGGAAATTTGGCGATGTCACCATTATAACACGGCACTTGACCTCATCTTAGATCTTGAAAGTCGGTGAGTCAAATCTCTCGACTTACCCCCCTTTTCTCATTCCCCTCCAACCTCTCTTCATCTTGGTGGCCATTTCCCATCTCCACCATTTCTGGTCCCCAAATTCCGATATCGTCGACTCTTCCATCCCGCCTAGCTCACCCGACCAGAAGGGTTTTCTCTCACTAACCACGTTTGCTGTAGATCAAGGTACGGGGGCAATTAACCCCCCACCCCTAGTAACCGCGCTCCGGTATTGAGCTTGGATTAATTCGGAAGCCAAGCACCATCGGGAGAATGCACGGGCCAGCTTCGGTAGGTGAGAGTGGCTTCACCTGGAGAGCCGCTTTCCCACGTTGTCAGTGCCAGTTATTAGTGGTCACCCATCACGACATGGCCCTGGCTGACTGACAGCTGCGCAAGCACATGGACTACTGGCCACTCGTCCACGCACTCACAGGCGCGTGCGTTTCTGCTTCTACTTCTGGAGCTGTCCCGAAACGAAAGGTCTGCCCGAGAAAGGACCTCCAACTCCACCACCGCTACTCCGTGAGGCAAGGCGTTTAACTCTGACCTCGTCCGGCTCTGATGTGTTCCTGTGACGAAGCCCTGCCCAACATGTTCATGCCGAGTTGTCTCCCCCCGTTGTTGTCTCCCGTGTCTCCCGTTTCTTCCGTTCATGTCCGAAAAAAGGCCCCTTGATACTCACCTGTTCTCGCCGTCGGAGCCGACCGTTCAAGTCACAGTTTGGTCAAGGATGCCGCTAAGAGTCCTCCGAAAATGCTTAGCAAAAGTGATCACTTTGCTATTCCCGTGTCGCTCACCCGCGATCCACCTCGCAGCCGCTCTGCATGAAGCCGCGCGCGCCCTGGACACATGTACCATTTTCAGGGTCCAAAACCCATCTCCGAGCGCAACCGGGGCCGCTGCCATCCTAGCTCATGATTGGCTCCCATGCTAAGGGTCTGGTGGATGTCGGTTGTTGACCAAAAAGGCTTGTTTGTTTGAGGACTTTGAATTGCTGATTAATGGTTCTTTAGTTATCAATCTCGCCGATGATCCTGGTGTGTTTTGAGCTTGAGGGTTGCTTTGACAGCAAACTCTATCCCCATGACGAATTCGGTGTCATCAGTGGCGTCGTCTCTGAACGCCCAAGTTACAGTACCATCTCCAACTGTTGGAGAAGCAAGAGATGGTGTGCACCAGTTTCTTCCCCTCATTCTTGATCACGTCCTGTCCATTTGCACACTTGCTGGAATGCTTGTGTTGGCCTCGTGATGCTATTTCTTGATCATTAATAGCCGCACTGATATTACCCTGAAGCAGTGGCATTGGCATCAAAGCACATCCTCACATTGGCACATCTGGGCATTATTCAGAAACAAGGTTTGGCTTCTGATGACTCTCCAGGGCCAATCTCGATGTCTCGATATGCCTCAAGAGCCAGCAGATTCGGGCTAGCGAGACATGGCAGACATCATCTGGCATCTTGGACGTCGTCATTCATAGACTTGGCGATCATGAGAACAACGCCCAAACGGTCTAGGCCGACGCAAACCCTCATGTCTCGATACATCTGAACTCGAAACCCCTCATCGAGGTCGAGGATAGGATACACCGGTGTGAACGACGAATCGAGCTTTGGTAATGTCAGAAGGTGGTTTCGAGTCCCTCTTGGACTACAGTATTCGGCTTCTTACAACCCTTCTACAACTGCTCAACTATGCATACGCCAACATCTCTCACCTCGATGGTACCCATCATCGGGACTCTACCAGTCGAGGCCATCATGTCTTCATCTCACATCTACACCAACAGCAACGCTTCACACCAACACCCTTCGCCGAAGCCATCTACACCAAATCACACCGTTTTACACAGACGCTTCTATCTTATCTAATCGTGCCAAGAAATGTACAGCATGATGCCGGCGCCCACGGCAACGGCTGTGAACTGAATTAGTGTCTTCTTGAGCTCCTGGGCCTTGTTGGGGCCAGTCTCAAGGAGTTCGGGGATGACGGCCACAGTTCCGACGTAGAGGAATGTGCCGGCCGTGAAAGGCAGAAGCATGTCGCCCCAAGTCTGCAATAACATTGTCAGCAAACTCACATACCGTGCGACTGAGCCCAGAAGGGCAAAGGGTGAGTAAACGTACCAAGCTGGTTCCCCAGAGACCCTCGTTTCGGCCCATGGGCACGTCGCTGTTGGGGCTGCCAAACTCCTGGATAGCAATGCCGATCAGAGTACCGAGAAGAGCACCCAGGGCGGTAATGAACTGCGAACCCATGGCGGCACGCTTGGAGAAGCCGGATTGGATAAGCAGAGCAAAGTCGCCGACCTCGTGGGGGATCTCGTGGAAGAAGACGGCAACGGTGGTGGTAGCGCCAATGGTAGGCGAGGCGTAGAAGCTGGCAGACATGGCGAGACCGTCGGTGATGTTGTGGGTGAAGTCGGCGCTGCAAATCATGTTAGTGATGTTCATGGAATTCCCATGCCGGTATCGGGGGTACTTACATGAGGTTGAGATAACCACCCAGCTTGACACTGGGGTTGATTTCCTTCTCAGTGTTCTCAACGGCATTGGCAACAACAGCGCCCTTGTCCTCGCTACCCTTCTTGCGCGACTTGACAACAGAATCCGTAGCATCCACGCCAGTCGAGATGGCCTTGTCCTCGGAATGCGAGTGCGCATCACCGTGTCCGTGCGAGTGATCATGTCCCGCTCCACCGGTAGCGATTCGGAGACCCTTATCCATAGCAACAAAGGTCATGAAGCCGACCAAGATTCCGAGTCCCAAGATAAGGTTGCGGTTAGGCTCGACAAGGACAAACTTGACAGACTCATCGTGATCCTCACCAACAAAGATCTCGGGAAGCAGGTGGAAGAGGGTATCTCCGAGAAGACCGCCGACGGCGAAGGCGACCATGACGGACAGGGAGGCGGGGTCGATGTTGGTCGGGCATAGGGCGAGGAGGAAGTTGGGAGGACCCGAGATGTAGAGTGTAGCGAGGAGGGCGTTGACGGCGGGGGTTCCGGGGAAGAGGACCGCGAAGAGGCGCGCGGTGAGGGAGGAGGGAGCTGCGGCGTGGTGGGCGTGCTTGGCAGCGTTGAGGTCTTTGACGATGGGGCAGGTCTGGGGGCACGGTTAGACGGCATGTCGATATATGGGGATGTATAGAATGGTATACATACCTGGAGCTGGGCGTCGAGCTCGTCGAGACTCAGCTTGCCCACATCGACTCCAGTAAGGCTCTCAGCATGCTCATGCTCATGGGCGTGGTCATGGCCGGCGAGGACAAAGCCGACCAAGAGCGCAAGGCACAGAGCGGAAAAGAGGACGCTCTTGCGAGGGAGCGCCATGATGCTAGATGTTGAATTATACCTACGGGAGAGAAGGACAAGAAGAATACCTATTACAATACAAATGCAAGGGAAGGGAAAAAGAAGGAGCGTGTAGATGCTGTGTAGCGAGGTGCAAGTGGGTGGAGGACACCTTGTAGAAGGAAGCCAGGGGGAGGCCGGCCCAGAGACAGGTCGCCACTTTTTTTTGTCCCTCTCCCAGTGCGCGTGGCGCGCCGCGGCGCATGCAGGGGAAGCTGAGCTATTGATCTGGGGCTGAAGACGGCCGGCGCCTGACAAGGCAACGGATCGTCGGGCCTGGGCTTTTTTGGTATCAATTGATGTCGCATTTAGCCTTTTGAAAGAATTCCGTCTCTTTTTGCCGGGTTGAATCGATGATGCTGTGTTATGCTATGTCTAATGGACACATGTCAGCTTGTTCAAGGGTTTGAGATCAGGTAGGTAGGTAGGGATAGCTATCACATACCCTGGTCACGCGACATTCTTCTTCAGTCTAGACTTGACTCTATTCAAAGACTTTAATTAGTTTATCAACTATTCTCAATAGTAAGTTCTCGAATGTCTCCTCAGCTTCCATTGACTTTGTATCACTAAGAAAGGCGACAATCAATACGCACCTACCTCGAGTACATAGTTATCTCGGCATCTCTGTTCACAGAAGTTGACATGACATAACTTTGTCTGTGAACGATACCTCCACTTGATAAGACGAGGATGATCCTGATGAGAACTATTTAGAATAGTATATACATAAAAATAAGTAATAAACTCTTATATACATGATCAGTTTTATGTAGTTTTATGATGATTCAAGGCACAGTATTATACTCATCACCTCTTTTAGGCAAGTACAGGGATACCTTCGTTCTCCATCTCATCTTGAAACACCACGCCGAGAACAATGTTTGCACAGACCGCCCGTGCCCGGCACGGAGCCGAAGCCGGGACCATCCCGGAGCGGACATGATGATTAATCTTAGACCCTACGCTTCTTCCCGCAGCTGAGGTCGTACAGAGGCTTCTTGGTCAACTGAGATCCGACAACACCGAAACTAGGATTCGACGATTGAGTACCGGCGTCGAGGAGGGTGTACCACCAGACGTTGGTTTTGCCAAACATTGAACATCCGACGTCTTTCCAGTATTCGCGAGCGTTGTTGATCGAGGCGACTCCCTCGCCAGATGTCTTGCCGCTTATGGGCCAGCCCGTCTCTGTGATCCAAATTTCTTTGCCCCCAGCTACAGCTGCGACTTTATCCTTGGCAGCACGGAAGAGACTCGGGCCCTCGGATACGGGGTTATGCTTGGTATCTTCGTAGTAAGGGTACGCGTCCATGCCGAGCCAGTCACAAGCGTCGATGACAGCCTTGTTGGAGCCATTAACGTATGCCGTCCACGTATCGACGTGACCAATGGGTATTTTCTCAAGACAAGTGCCTTTGACGGCATTGCGTGTTTGCGAGATGTAGTTTACCAAAGTGTCCGGGTCAACACCAGGATTCTCCTTATTCCTGATACCAATGGGCGAGATGCGATATAGATCCTCGCTACCTACAGAGATACCAGCGACGAGATGATCCAACTGACCGCAGTATAGCTCAGCAGCTTTCTTCAAAGCTACAAGTTCATTGCTAAAGACTGCGTCGCCACCAGAAGCCCAGAGACCGAACAAAAGACTAGTCTTGGTCTTTATAGCGGCTGGGATGGCAGAGACGGGATCGTTGGGTGTTCCTCCTTGAATCATGGTGTAGAGACGAGCACTGGTAAATGCACCGCCAGTACCTTCGAGGGATGCAGCTGTTTTGAATTCGTTCTCAAAGTCGGATTGGGTTTTGGCGCTGCCGTCGGATAATGTGGTGCCGTAGTTGAAGCCTTGGAAGGCTGCGGTGGTTATTCCGAGGGTGACGGCTAGGGTGAGGATATGGCTAGCGGAGGGCATTGTGAGGTTAGATGAAGGTATCGCTGGCTTAGGTGTCTTTTTGGTAATGTTTGTGAGGTTATGAGCGAGTGTATCGATAGCGAGGGGATAGAGACCGAGAACGAACGAGAATGTTGAAAGAGTGAAAGTTTGAGAAGATCACGCCAGGCCAGGAGGAAATAGACGACGAATACACTTCCAAATGTGTTCTAGCATTCTATGCGGGATAGGATGTCTACGCGAAAGATACTTGAACCAACCTCGGATCCAGCGGCGGTCAAGGTCACCTCCAAGTAACTGCTCAAAGAGAGTTTCCAGATAGTCAACTCTTGATCCACCATGAATACGAGCCATGATGCGCTGTGCTACAAGACTCGACAGCCAGTGCGAGTATGGACGTGTGAACAACACTGGCCGCAAAGCTCCGGTCCAATCATGCTCGAGTCTGCAACTCTGCGGTACTAACCGATGAAGAAGGTATCGACAAGCAAGACTCATGCTGTGTTTAGAGCTCACTGGGTAATTGCTTCATAAATTCTTGCGTGACCTCCCAGTTGCAGCTGTGGCCAGTGTTAGGTGATGTGAACAACCGGACTATCTCGTTAAACTTGGCCGTGTCAGGGTGTTTGAGTTGAGTCACCCCCCACTCGCCGTTGAAGGGAATAGTTATGAGACTCGGACTTTGTTGAGAATATCAGGCTGCTATAATTTCCGAACCTCAATTGTGGTAACTCGACTGTCACAGCTCTTGAGGACCGTAGCTGGCACTGGTGGTTTCGTAACTTGGAGTGCCATTTATTACTAAATCGCCTTTAAACAATCGCTAGCATCTATCGAGAAGATCCAAATCTACAAGCCTGGATGAACTCTGATCTTGGCCTCCAAGAGACAGCCTACGTACCCTTCATAGCGTTCAACTAGTTACGCTGAAAGCAGAGTTCCTGAGGTGAACACTGCCATCGGTTTACAATAGAATCATCGAGTTGGCAACACCAGAAAAGATAAGCCCATATATATCTCGTTAGACTAGGTAGCCACTCTCACTCCCTGTATAGAGCGTAAATACTGTCATTTATGACCGGGCTACAATCGATGGGTGTTTCAGTGCAGATAGGTCTTGAGGCGTGGCAGATTGGTGGCTGTGCCTGCGATTGCTATGGTACATGATTCATTAACCCTCACCCAGGTTTTAGACTTGGAGATGATTATAGGGGTGTAGTTTATGATGATGTTGACGAGGGCTATGATGCTCATGTCCTAATCCTCAATTACCACAACCAGACAAACAAGCGCAAGCAAACTTGATCTCCAAGATCAGCACGTCTATTCTGATAACAACTCCCGATATCACGACATTATTGAATAGGTCCTGGGCTCAAGTTGACCATCCTGTCCTGCAATAGCAACTTGACGGATCAGATTCAGTAACTTGCTTCCATCAAATCTGCTCGGCTTTTGGGGATTGATGACGGTGTCATGCCAGCCAACACCAGTAACATGATGGGCTCTTGACTACTCTTGTTAAATAAGTACATATGTGTCAAGCTAGTCTGGAGTTGTGACTGCTCTCCTCCCACAACAATAACGGCGGGCCATCAACCTGAGTGAGAACTAGGGACATCGCATGCCTCCTATATCAGACAAAAGGCAGGGACCGTTGGCAGTAATTCCCTTGCCTACTACTCTACTTGCTTTCTTTTTAGACCTGTACTACAGTTTTCTCAAAAAAAGAAAATTCGCCCGCATCTGCTCCGGTTGCTTCCAGCCGAATCTAATCCTGCTCAACACCACCAAATCGTGACCACAACGTCAAAACACCACCACAACCAAGAGTCAAAAAGAGCAAAAAAAGAATGATCTGGAGGGCGTATGGGATTGCTCCCGCCAGGGCTTGAACCTGAGACCTTCGCATCACCGATATTACAGTGTAAACTGAAGTATTAGTACGACGCTCTAACCAACTGAGCTACGGAAGCCAACCAGATCTGGTTGAATGCCGGTGTCCAGATTGGGCATCTTGACCCGCCGACAGATGGTAACCACCAGACCAGAGCCTGACATCTCTTGACAAAGGGCGGCTGGGTTATCTGCGCTGCACAATACTCGTTCTCATCTGGCCCTAGATTCATAGGCAAATCATATTTAGTAGTGTCTACGCTCTATACAAAGGGTGGGAGTGATGCAACTCTCAAAGGCCATACCCACAACTTAAAGAACTAAAGGGTTGTCGAGGTTACATCTACTTACAAAGCGACAACTCTCGAGGAATACAGTCATCGATACTAGACATGACAGGGAAACGAGGCTTAATATCGCTTCTAGGATTGTGGAAGTGTGTTGCAGACCATGAGCCAGGTTCCATCTGCCCTTGGTGCTCCTGTCAGAATCCCCCAACCCCCCAGAAGGAGTCTACCGGAGGGGCTATCCTTCACTGGGAGCACTTGATGAGATGGATGGCTTGTGAACTTGGCATTGCCACGATATTTTCCAGCTGGTTACAGTGAAGTACCTACAAAAGGGTCGTGGGGACGTAAAGGATCTCTTTGTCCAACGAAAGTGTCCATCTTTTGGCAACGTAGACTGGTAGGGAATACAACACATGCAATACAAGTCGTCACGCAGCACGCCTTGTGGCCTTCAATTTGTGATTGTGCCATTTCCTAAACTATCTATGCATCACTCTATCTCTCTGCCAGTCCATCCTAGTCTTGGGCTTCTGGTCCATCGGCGGCACTTCCTCCGCCTTGGTCAAACACCACAAGACCTTCACGCAGACTCAAGTCCGGGACCTTCAATAGCTAAAAGAAAAGACGTAAGATGCCATAAGGAATGCAACGAAAGCAAATGTCAAATTTGCCAGACATATTGTCCCTGCCGGGACCGCCGGCCGTGACTCGCATCAGGGGGCTGCCCGATCACCTCACAGAGGTTCTCGGGCTAGGCTTGTCCCCGGTGAAATTTCTCATACTCATTGGTATAAAGATTCCTCGTCAGTCCCCCAAAATAACCCGTTTGTCCATCTAGGCTGAGACAAGATAATCCCCGGGCCCTCCCCCCAATGTCGTGGCGAAGTGTAAAGCGTTTGAAAGAGAGACTGTGAAGCGAATTATAAACTTCTGTAGGTAATAAAAAAGATTTGGGTAAAAGACAGAAAAAAGACGTGTTTTAATCCACCCCATGCAGAATGGTAACAAGACTCCCCAGCGTAAGAAAAGGACCAAACGATAACATCAAAAATGCAATCCGCCAGTCCGAGCAGTCATGTGAAAAGAAAAATTCCGGGCGCATAAGTCGTGACAGTGAGAGGTAGCCGTAGCGTCACCTCTAAGCAGCGGGTGTGCTCTTGGTGAGCACCAGTCTAGGTGCCTTGCGCTGGCCATCAGCTGACTCCTGGCCCTTGGCCGCTCGCAGAGCGCCATTCTTAAACACATTGGCAAAGGAGCTTGTTTCACCATCGCTTGACCCGATACTTCCCACACTGTCGACGCTCTTACGGGCCTTCTGACGCGAGCTGGGTCGATCAGAACCGATAGCTCCCCAACCACCGCTAGCAGAAGTTCGTGAGCTAGGGCACTCCATATCACCAGCCAGGCTGCCGGAGCCGCTTCGTCCAGAGTCAGACTCGTTGTCGGTGATGGGTGTCGAAGACTCCTCGGCAGTCTCGGAAACGGGGCTCATGCTGCCGCAGGAGCTACCAGTACCCTTGCGGCGCTCAAGGCCGGCGCGGACCAGGTTGTGAACTGCAGATCGGCGAGTGCGGGCGGCAAAGTTCTTGCTACCTTCAATCTTGGCAGTAGGCTTCGACTTGAGCTCATCCAGAGATGGGGGACCGCGGGGCTGGCGAACAGGGTGCTCTCCGGCACGAGCCTGGCCAGGACCATATCCTCCAGTCAGGGGGGTCATGGGGAAAGTCGAAGTTTTGGGGCCGGCAGACTTGGGAGCGTCCGAAAGAGAAGCAGCAGCGAGAGCGCTGTTCAGGGGAGCGAGGGACGACGCCTTCTTGTGTCCGCGACGGAAAGCATTGACGGATGGTGGAGGAAGGGGAGTAACCTCGGTGGGAGAGTCGTAGCGCTTAGGGGGAGAGTTGCTGCGGAACGAGAAAGGCTGCGACTCGGCAGGAGGAGAAACCTGGACCGAGGGAGTGCTCTGCTGTTGCTGCTGCTGCTGCTGGAAACCACCGAAACCGGGTGTCGAGGGCTGCTCATTGTAGGGCGAGGTCATCTGGGCAGCGGCTTGTTGGGTCTCGACATAGTACTGGCCGGTCATGGGGTTGTAGTACAGTTGCTGCTGCTGCTGGGGCTGCTGGGCGAGAACAGCCTGGGCACCGAGTTGCTGCTGGATGCTGTGGAGACGCTGCTGCTGCTCGTACAGAGCAATCTGCTGCTGAGTGAGCTGAGGGTTGTTGAGGTTGAGCTGCTGGAACTGCTGAGCAGCAGCCTGGACACTACGCAACTGCTGCTGGAGGCGCTGCTGTTGCTGAGCGAGGTACATGTTAGTAGCAACCAGCTGAGCATACAGGTTGGGGTCCATGTGCTCCTGGGCCTGCTCATCAAGAGGGAGCTCAGGAGGAGCCAGGACCTGATCGACAGTGTACTGCTGACCCATCATGGAGTTGAAGTTGTTCTGGGCGCCGTACTGGGGAAAGGCCGTCTTAGGCGCATTGTAGATGTTGTCCTGGTTCATACCATAGGCGTTTCCAGCCATGGAGTTTCGGTTGAACTGCTGCGGGGGAACGGCACCCGTGGGAGACTGAGGCCCGAAAGAAGTAGCAGTGGCGGACTTGGGAGCCGTTCGAAGGCCAGCGAGAAGATGAGAGCGGCTGGTGCGCGGGGTGGGAACACCGGCATCCTTATCATTGCCCTGGTTGATGTTGTCAAACGAGAGCGGCTTGAGGTTTTGACCACCCCTGCGAGCGGCCAGGCCGCCTGTGGGCATGGAGAGCCCGTCGGGAGCGAAACCGTTGGAAGACATTTGAGCGAGACCGCCTGCGTCCATAGCTCAAAGCTGGATTCGCGCTTGTGTGGGTGAGATTTGAGGAAAGGAAAAAGAATGAATGTGAGGTGGCTGTCTTTCACAAGAAAGTAGTCACACAGATTAGAAAGTAATCTTGCTGAAATCCAGCACAGTAATTATGCGTTGAGTACCGGTCGGATCGACGGGTGTTGTTGGACCTCGGCTGGTGGGCGCGAAACGTATGTGGAAGATATCGTGACGTGAGGTCAAAAAACCGCAAAATCCAAGAAAGCACACAGGTACTTGAGACACGAGAAAAGGTCGAGAGAGAGTCGGATGACGAGATGATCTCGTCGAGAATTAGAACCGAGAGTAATTGCAACAGGAAAGAAGTTGGTGAATGAAAGGGCGACGCGGAAACGCGGTCGACGGAAGGAGGAGATCGGTTCGACGGATGATGTCGAAGGAGAAAGAGGATCCGAAGGCGGAACCTGTGAGACTGGATAGGCGAGAGGCCGGTCCGGAGCAGGCAGCGATCGAAATGTCGAGTGGCGACCGGGACGAGATTTGCGAGGACGGTCAAAAGGAAGCAGGATTCCAGAGGATTCTGCTCCCTAAAGAGGCGTGAACAACGTCGAGGTCAGGTGATGAGGGGATTGCCACGAACCCAAAAGAGTCGATGGCAAATTGATTGAGGTTTTTGGCGATGGACCAAGAGATTCACGCTCAAAGCGGACGAGTCGGGTGATTGACACACGACTAGAATACGCGAGCACCAGCTGGTTTTTGTCTCTCCAAGACAAGACAGCGTCCTCCTAACGATGTCGTTCCAGTTGTGAAAAGTCCAGATTTTTTTGCCTTTAATGACCCCTCCTCTTTGATTTTTTTGTGTTTGTTGAGTTTAATTGCCTGGTGGTCAAAGTCTGTTTCGGGGGGGGATCGTGGTTCCTTTTTCGATGCGGGTTGAGATTAAGCTTGGGCGTACGGATTTGTGGGAATAGGCGATGAAGCAAAAGAATCGACGAAAGAATAATACAGAGATTAAAAACTTTGGCAGGGTATCGCCAGCTGATTGCGCCTTCCAGGACCTCGAAGTAGATCTTCTTTTTTTGTTGTTTGATTTTTCTTTTCCGTTGTCGTGGGATTTTTTGTTGGTTTGCAAGTGCGAATACGGGCAACGAGAGCCAAGATGGGGACGAACCGACTCGCAGATGCGAACGCGACAAGGCCGAGGGACGTTGCAAACGAGGCGACGCGGGAAAGAGAGAGAGATCGGGAGAAAAGAGAGGAAGAGGAGAGGAGGAGAATGAAGGAAGGTCGCAAAAATAGTAGGCGAAGGGGGGGGAGAGGGAGGAAAAAGGAAGTGGAAGTAAGTGGTGGAGCAAGAAAGTCGAGAGGAAGGAAGGGAAGGGAAGGGAAGAAGTGGAAAGTGCGAAAGAGCGAGCGAGGGTCAAACGCAGGAGGTGCAGGCCAGGCAGTAAGTGAGTGGGCGGCGAGTTTAGGAGCGGAAGCCCTTTAGGTCTTGGCGGGCGGATGTGCTGGGGAAGGAACGAACGAACGAACGGGTGGATGGGGGGAGAGG
>JAALXN010000417.1:0-67488 GCA_012978555.1 Fusarium drepaniforme
ATATATTATAAGAATTTATTATTTTTAGGCTTTAAAATAATATATATAATTTTCTAATTAATTATTAATTAATTATATAATAATAATATAAAAATAGTAATAAAATCAAGGTAGTTAGGGCAGACCCTCTAATTATCGGAACTTTTGCACCCCCACTATAGCCAAAGCCAGGTCCCGTTCGACTGGGGAGCGATCATGGATGGCCAACTAGACCCAAGCCATCAAGGACTCGCAAAGCGGCTTGAGAAATTGGGTAGGCCACCCACTGTGTTGTGTCTTCTGGATCAATGTCGAAGGCGAACATTACTTCAGCAGGACTCGCCCCTGATTCGATCATGTCAAGCGCCATTTTGGACGCCTTACCCTCCAGAAACTCTATATGCTCCTGAAACTCTAGATGGTCTGCAGAACTACGAAACCTGCTAAGAACAAATAGACGAAAATGATGTGGGAGATGAGAAGTACTGTGCCGTTCGGCGTCCGACACTGAATTTGCCACGGTGCGAATAAGTAGAGGGTAGAGGTCCAAGGTGGGGAAAATGTCTGTACCGTTCGATTCATCACGCATCATACAATCTAACATGGTGATGTAGGCGGACGCGATGAAGCGGATGTTGGCTCCTGAGTCAAGTAGACGACTGATCAGTCCAGGGATCTCCAGGGAGGCGTGTCTGGCGAAGGGAAGCATGGTTAGTCGCCCAACAACGTGGATCAATGACTCTTGCCCAAAATTATCTGTATCAAACCCGAGGAGGCGAGGTTTCTCGTCACATAGAGACCCCTCCTGAAAAAAACCGGACTTCAGGATGGGAGCTGGGTCTGAGCTGGAGCGAAGCATGTCAAGCCAGATCCAGGCCACCCAGTTGGCCAAGCCAATGCGATCTGTCGGGTTTGTTAAGCATGCGTAGGTGTATCTGGCGTAGAGTTGCAGTAGCCTCGGAAAAATCTTTGTACGCTCGATGTTGGAGCTATGCCAGACGAAATGAAAAGACGGGTTCGGTGGGTAATTCTCCCTGAAACGAAGCCCTTGCTGGTACATGATAGGCTTCCAGTTACCCTCGGCAGTCCTCAGGTCGGATACAAAACATTCGGCGTCGGTCATGAGTATGAAACTGGAGCCATCTTGGCCCGTAGCGACAGCTCCTCGTTCAGCGAGCCATTGCAGGGCCTCGCCCCGGCCAGACCACGCCGCTAGATCAAGGGGCTGGCAAGGTCGGAAATATTTAGCATCGCTTGCGCCTCCAAAGTCGCCCAAATACGGCCAGCGGTGGTTGAGCGACGCCCCAGCCTTTTCGCATTTGTCGAGGATGCGGGTGTTGCCCTCGCTGATGCCGACGAGAAGGGGGAGCCAGTTAAGTTGCGGGCCATAAACCTTGTAGAACTCAACGATCAAGTTATTATAGATCTTATCGCATGCAGTAACGAAGCTAAGAGCTTCTCCTATTGAGCAGAGGTATAATATCTCCAGGTGAATTTCGCAGGGGAGGTTGGCGAGCCCAACCGGCTCTAAGAGCTGTTGAGTTGACATGGTAGTTGGTCCTGGGAAGTGCCGTGCTGTTGTCTTTGCTGTGATTATTGTGATTGCCTCAGGTTGTTTGTCCGGTGGCGATGGTCTGGAAGAGAAGCTGGGGCATGCCGTGTGCCTTTTATTTACATGAAATGTCTCTAAACTCGGTGAACCGGGCTGTTGGAGTTGACCTTTGTGAACAAATGGTAGGATACCGTGGCTCTCTCTTTGTCGCTGCCGAAAAGGTAGATCCCTGCCAACATAACTAGTTTGAGGAATGAACATGAATGTTTTCCCTCTTTGCTCATGCTTTCGCTTTCAGGTTTAGGGTGCGTTTTGTTGATTCTTTGATATTGTTCTGAGTAGTCAAAGAAGTATTTTTTATTATTCTCGTCAATGACGGCTCTAAAGGGATCATTGGCCACAGGAGACACGGACACAGTTATCACGGCATTAAAGTCCAATACCGTAAAACATCATAACCTACTTAGACAAAGAAGCACCACTGGAGTGAAATTCTGCTTGCATTTTGTGGGCCCTTTACTGGCGTTTGGATGTCGTCGGCAGTTATGAGTCCTCATTTCTCACAGGATCATCTCCCCTGCCCATGGAAGGGTCCTACAATGAGTTGATGGAGTCAAATACAACCTATAAACCCCAACTCATGTCATAAACTGCTTGAAAGTTTGGGACAATCTTAATCCGGTTTGAGATTGAAACAACTGGTCCCATCAACGAGGGTCTTGATCCTTGTAGCATGGTCCTAGCGCGCTCTCTCCAACTCGATACGAACAGTTGCAACCGGAAAATACCAAGACATAGTTTCTGTGGATTAACCCACTAATCAGAGGCGTCCCTATTCACTACAGATTAATTATGATGGCCAATCATTTAAAGACCCTGGCAGCTTCAACTTGCCCCTGAGCCGCATATCCGGGCCATTTCTGAAACATCTGGCAAATAAAACTGAGGGATCCCAAGGTGACTTACCGAGCCAAGACCTTTGCTCACTATCTTTCGTTTCTCACTAAATACATTCGTTTCATTCTCTGTACATCATTCGTTCCCTTGATACCCAGGTGGGAAAAAAAGGAATCACTCAACATGCGCTCTTCTGTCACTTCCGCTCTTCTACTCTCTGCCGCCACTGGCGGTGCCCATGCCGCTGGTTGGCAGGGCCAGTACAAGTTTGGAAACATGTTCTACACCGGACCTACCAAGAATGGTGTCACCATCACAAAGGCCACATACTCTTTGGTCCCGCCATCCGTCCCATGTGGCTACGCTACTACTGGCGGCAACGAGGAGCTAGCCTTTTGGATCGGCATTCAAGATGATCCTACCGGCAAGGACGTCGCTCAGGAGAGTTTCGTTCAGCCGTTGCTGAACTGGGCGCCGGATCAGCGAGCTACTGGTTGCGAGACGGACAACAACCAGTGGTGCGTTGCTGCGAGCACTTACACGCCTTCTGGTCAAATCGGACAGCCTTACCTGCCTATCGAAAATGGTATCCAGCTCGACTTTGAGCTTGTGGCTGGTTCAGAGGTCAAGCAGACTATATCTTCTGGCGGCAAGGTCATCTCGACCCAGACCAACGCCGCTGGCATGAAACCCGCCGTCTTTTACGGAGCCAACGAATGCTACCTGCAGTCTTGCGGTACCCTCCAGGGCTACACTTGGGAAAATATCACCGTCCATCTGTCTGCGGCTGACCCTGACTACGGCAACACCCTTTCGCTTACCGGTGCCACGAGTGAAGGCTTTGAGACTTCCGATGGTGGCAAGACTTGGACCAACGCTGGAATTACGATCCAGAAGGACTATCTGTACTCGGATGACCAGAACCACGAGTGCAACTAGGTGTCTTAGGAGATTTGAGAGAGGAGTAGAGTTGAGGATATGGTCGAGAACAGACAACTGGAGAGTTTCACACACTGCCTTCTTATATGTGACTTCGTACGCCAATGAGATTCGCCAATAAGAGACGTAGTGCACCGATGGCACCCAAAGAATAGACAACAACTGCCGCTGTATAAACTGCAAACCACATTGGGTTGGCTGCTTCGTCGTTTGCTTCGTTGTCTGCCTCGCTATGTGCCTCAGAGCAGCAACTTTGAGATTTGTGATAGTGAAAGGTCGGGTGCGCGCACCACACACTCTCTACAGATGGGCGGCCTCAAGTCGAAGCATTGACTGTGGCTAGGCCACTCGATGGCTTCTCTTTCCACTTCTTGGCGAGTGGCTGCATTGAGCTGAGCAAGAGAGCAAGACAAGAGAGCATAGTCGCTACGAGAGTGTATCTAATTCGTTAAAACTACCATGGCTCATCTGTAAGTGCAATCAGCTGGGCGGGGCGCAGCATCAATGCCTCGACAAGCCCCCAGTAAAAAGCACCGAAACCACAGCCTGATGGGAAATGTGACACGTTGCCAAGAGGCGACGCAGAGAGTGGAGAGGGCCTTCGTCTGTCCTCTTCTCTTCTTCTCTGAGGGCTGGACTCTTTCCTTCGACTTTGCTGGTTCAACTTGCTTTCGTCCACGGTTGGGAGCCTATTACAACAATCATGTCCGATTCCGAGCCCGACGACAAGCCCAGCTTCCCTCCCGAGCAATACACGATCGGCTGGATTTCCGCGCTTTCAGAGGAACTTGGTGCTGCCCGTGCCATGCTCGACCAGGAACATGAGCGTCCCTCACATCAACACCGCAATGACGAAAACAGCTACATCATGGGCAATATCAAGCAACACAATATTGTTATGCCCGTGCTGCCTGAATATGGCATCAGTTCTGCTACTAGCGCCGTCAAGTCAATGATATCCACGTTTCCTAAGTTGAGGTTCATCCTCATGGTAGGGATTGGAGGCGGCGTACCAAGCAAGAGGAACGATATTCGACTTGGTGATGTCGTTGTTTCGGAGCCTGACGGCTAGGGAGGTGGGGTCATCTAGTACGACATGGGAAGAGAGGAAATTGGCACCTTTGATCGCGTGGGTGTCATGAACAAACCTCCGAAGATCCTTTTATCCACATTGCGCACGTTGAGATCCGACCCTAAACAGGGCAAGAATCTTGCAAAGGTGCTTAAGAAGGCCCTCGACAAGTTTGATGACGAGGAGTATTGGGCCTATCCCGGCTCCGAAAAGGACATTCTCTTCAAACCAGAGTATTCTCATCTCGGAGGGGACGACTGTGACGCTTGCAGCGAGGTCCAAAACCTCAAGAATGTGGTCGAGCGTAAGCCTCGAAAGTCCAATAACCCCAAGATCCACTATGGTAACATCGGGTCTGGCAATACGGTTATCAAGGACGCGCGGCGGCGTGACAGCATCGCAGAGAAGGAAAACGTCCTATGCTTCGAGATGGAGGCGGCGGGTCTCATGAACGAGTGGCCCTGTCTGGTCATTCGGGGCATCAGTGACTATGCCGATTCGCACAAAAATGGGAACTGGAAACAGTATGCAGCCATGGCCGCCGCCGCCTATGCTAGAATGTTGTTGTCGGAAGTCCCGCTTGAGAAGGTTGAGGAGTTGGAGCAAGTGAGGGAGGTTGTTCAAGGTTAGTCGTGGAAATTCTAGCCTTTGCACATAGTTATTAACTTGAATGAAGGCATCAGGACGGATGTTGATACACTGGTTGGCGCGAAACACGATCGTGATGCTGCCAGGATTCTGGAGTGGCTCACTCCAGTTGACTACGCCCCTCAGCATAACGACTTGTTCAGACAAAGACAACCCGGAACTGGCCAATGGTTTCTGGACTCGCCAGAGTTCAAGGACTGGGCAGCATCAGAAAGGCAGACGCTGCTCTGCCATGGGATTCCGGGTGCGGGCAAGACCCTCATCACAGCGATTGTCATTGACTATCTATGTCAACAATATGGCAGCGACCCGAGCGTGGGGATTGCTTACTTTTACTTCAACTTTCGAAAGCAAGACCTCCAGAAGCCAGAAGAAGTTCTTTTGAGCTTATTGAAGCAGCTCGCTCAAAGGCGTTCCCCTCTCCCTAAGCCCGTCACAGATTTATTCGAGAAGCACGAAACCTTTCGTACGAAGCCAACATTTGAGGCTACTATCGAGGTTATGTGCGATATGTGCTCAAAGAACTCCAAGACATTAATTATTGTTGATGCACTGGACGAGTGTCACCTTCAAAACTTATCCAAGTTTCTTGCCGGGCTGCTTAAGCTCCAAAAAGGCTGTGCAGTCAACATCTTTGCCACCTCCCGGTTCGAGCCAGAAGCTGCACCCCTATTTCAAGAATGCCTGTCTCGAGAGATCAAGGCAACTGACGAAGATATCATCAAGTATTTAGAAGACAGAATGCAACACTGCCTCGGCTATTTGGATGACGACGACATGTGCCAGATGGTGAAGAGAGGAGTCTTGGCAACCGCCAATGGGATGTATGCTACCAATGCCTTGTCCAAGCGCGAGAGAGATCCAGGCTAACTAAAATTCAGGTTCCTTCTTGCCAAACTCCAAACTGACTTGTTGCTCTCCCAGCCTACAACGGGGCACCTCTTGGAGGCTTTGCAGAGCCTAAGAGAGAGAGGGCCGGTACTGGATGATGCATACGATGAGATCATGAAGAGAGTCACAACTCAACCACAAAAGGAAACGGCAATTGAGGCGCTGCAATGGATTGTCTACTCGAAAAGGCCACTAGCCCCTTTGGAACTCCTGCACGCTCTTGCTATTGGAAAGGGCCAAAAACGTTTCGACTCGAACTACATCCCGAGATTATCAGATCTAATGCCACTGTTTTCTGGGCTAGTCATTGTCGACAGAGAAAGTGACATCATCCGACTGGCTCATCAGTCCGTCCAGGAGTACTTTGACCGAAAGAAGTCTTATTTTCCGAGGGCAGCGTCCATCATTACGAAAGCATGTGTCCAATATCTTTCATCCGACATCAGTATACGAAAGTCTCAGGGATGGATTGTTGACCATAGTGACCTCCTGGAAGAAAACCCCTTGTACGACTATGCAGCATCTAATTGGGGACATCACGCGCGTGATAGTTTTGAAGAGAATGGAACGACGGAGAAAGCTCTAAACAAGCGAGTCATGACCTTCCTCAACTCGGGAGCCAACGCAGTGTCATCGTTCCAGGCCCTACAAGCCGCTAAAAATAGAATTCGACTAGCTGAGTATGGGTTGACAGGGCTACATGTAGCGGCATTTTTTGGACTGGTCGACCAAGTCCGCACTCTTTTAGGCAACGGCTACGATGATTTTGAGACTGATACCTGGGGAAGGACGCCATTGCTCTTGGCAGTTGGGGAAGGTCACACCAAAGTAGTAAAACTGTTTCTGGCGACTGGTAGGGTTTGTGTTAACTGGACATATCCCTTCAACGATGAGGCATTGCTTGGGAGTGATCTAAACTTCCAAGAAGTTCCCCAAGCATATTCCTCTCCGGGTCTAGCCTTTCGAACGCTACTGACACACGCAATAGAGGGAGGGTTCCCGGACATTGTCGAAATTCTACTCGATAGTGGCGCGGAGACCGAGTATACTTACTATAGACCGTGGTATTCGATTGATATATTTTTGACAGAACTCCAGGATATGTACATCGCTCTCGAACGACGAACCAACAGATGTTTGAAATCAGGTCGTCGGTTGAATGTCAGTTCTCCAGCTGGCGTGGAGGATCACGGGCCGGGATATCCGTGCCTCAAGAGGCCAAGGCTTACATCATCCGAGCGAAATGAATGGAGAGAGTTCTACGGTCCTGGTCCTATAAACAACTTGATGGATAGCACATATGACAAACCGGCTGGCATTAGAACACCGCTCTCGCGTGCTGCTGGGCTTGGCCATAAGGTCATTGTCAAGCTCCTGCTCGATCATGGTGCCAGGGTGGAATTGACCGAGCTCGGAGGAAAAGATGCGATGACACGAGCGAGAGAGAACGGGCATTGGGATATCCTCAGGCTGCTGGTCGAGAATCGGAGTCGTTGATTGATGGACGTTGACGACATTTGCGGCCAATCACAGTTGCGTTGCTTCTTTTTGTACTGTCTATCGGCTGGCGCAATTATCCTATTAAGGACTAGGCTTGTTTATTGTTGCACTTTACTGTGTTATTTGCCTTTTGTAGTCGCTCAATGTGATTGCAGATCCTTCGAATGGTGCCTTGGCCTCATTGCTGCCGTGGCCGTGTCATCATTACTTTGGGGATAAAGCAACGGAGTCCGCCTCTAGTTCGATCCTGTATGGGTTTTGGCCGTCTCGCGAACTGAGAGTGACCGATCACCGGGCTAGGGAATACCGGTGGGCGTATACAAAAGAGGAGTGTAGCCTACGACGATAACTAGAGTGATTCGGTTGTGGAACATGGATGTAGTGAGAGCTGCTCGAGAGGTCTACCAAGTCTAGAGCCTAATTTCTCTAATTAGCCAGGAATTAGACTCTTTATCTTTTAGTTAGGTCTTCAAGTCTTCACTGCCTCCCAGTGTGTGGTGCAGAAGTTCCTTTGTCATGCTTGGATCCCAATCTACCAAAATCCGTTCTTTCGCCTCGTCCATCTTTCTCTGCACGACTATGTCCATGTTTCTTCTTCCTTCTTCCCCTAAAAGATGTACTCTTGTTTTCCAAAACTGATCCTCTGAGGCATTTGCTTCTCGGGGGCCAAAGAAGCTTTCGTCCAAGTACTTCCAATAGATTGCGTCAAAGGCCCAACTCTTTCTTGAAGCGTAGTTGAGCCAGAAGCGACCGCTCAGCCAGCTTTCACGCATATAAGAGGAAAGTTTGAAAGGTAGTTTGTCAGTCGAGATGCATTCGGCTTCTTCCATCGCAAGTAACCAGGTCTTGAGTCGGAGGTCGTAAATACTAGCCCAGTCATCAATTCCGGAAGACCACATCTCAGGAACTTCTAACAAGAGCCACCAAGGAGGGTCGAGACTAAATTGGGTAGGTGAGACATAAGCGAATTCCCAGTCAATCGCCGCAACGACGTCGTCCTCTTGACTTAGGAGAAGGTTGGCTGGCCTCAAGTCGTCGCACCAAAGTCGAAAAGAGTCCGACCCGTTCGGTCTTGAGCAGGTGAATTTCGAAGAGTTAGACTGGGCTGACCAGTCATCTTCGACAAATCCAAAGGAAGATAATCGACCTTGTTTTGCGAGGAAGTGGAATAGATAGCGGGCCACATATTTATTTCGGCAGTCATCCTCTGAACGGACAAGATCGTTGTGTTGGAAGAGTAGCTGTGCCATATGCATTTCTGCCAGAGCAGTATACCAGTCGTCGGCACTCTCATAGGTCTTATTTGCTGACGGAAGTACTGCTTTTGGAATGTTGGCAAGTTGGATCATATTGTTCATGTTCTGTGTGATGGGTCGTCCAGCAACCGAATAGTGGCCTTTTCCAACCTTGACCAATGATCCAATCCGGGGAAAGCTAGGTTTTGAGAGCTGCACCAAGAGAATGCCAATGTTCTTGTACAGCCGTCTAAGCGTACCCTCGTCAATGTTTGGGTTTAGGACCGGTGTGTCCTCTGGATCTTGATCCGGAATTGCAAGGGCGTCTGACATGTCCCTTGTGTTCTTGACGTGCTGTAGGATTATGGTCGGTCCGATGTCTGAGGAAGGAGTATAGTGAAAGAGATTCGGAACCGGGATAGGGGTATTTTGGGCAAGGTACGCCATGGTTGCGGCCTCATAGAGTGTCTTTTCTTCCGGGAACTGGACCAAATCTGGGCATGGTAGTCGAACAATAACATTGGAGTCATCCCCTTCAAGGTGAATTCGATAAAGCACATTGAAACCCCCAAAGAATATCGGAGAAACCAGCGACGCCTGCTTCCCCAAGACCTTTTCGGCTAGAGACTCGACTAGGCGGCAGGTGGATTTGAGCCGGAGTTGCTTCTGGGACTTCTCCCAAGCTTCGTCATTTCTATCCCAAGCAACTTCGTCAAAGTTTTGCCGAGCTTTAGACATATTCTTAGTAGTCGCAATGATGCCGCCGTGTGTTTAAGCATTAATAAAAAGGAGGTGTGGTAAGGGAGGGAGAATTGTAAAACACCAGACAAGTGGGGTCACAGAAGCCGTCTATCCTTGGTGCCTGAGGCAGAAGATAGACTCCTCCTGGTTCATCCAATGGCTATTCCTCCCACTCTCATCTGCAGTTGGTTCCTACTTTGATCAGCCCATCAATTTGGCCTGCTGCCTAATTATCATGACCTGATCCGGACACTTCCACGGAAGTGTGTGTGGGAAAATGCACTTTTCGGCCGCTGTTCGAGGGGGGGCTGTGATAATGATAGGGGACGACAAGACGGATGAAAGGTATAAAGAGCCTGCTTCAGTTACTTTAATGTCAGGCAGGCCCCAATCCGCACGCAATCTGATTCTTGTATCTCGTTGCTCGTTTCCCCGTGGAACCTCTGTCCAGTACTACTATCAGATCAAACAGTCCTGAATCCTTTCTTGAGCTGTCACATACTATCCAATCATACAATTTGCAAAAGTGAGCCGGAATCCACGGTGGCTCATGTTACTCATCTGACAAGCGAGTGTAGCTTTGTGCCATGCCTGAAAGTCACGAGCAAAGGGAGGACAGCCTCGAGCGAGAGCTCGCATACGAAGACGTTACGGTGGCGACCGGGAAATCTAGCAAGGAAAAGCGTGACGAGGCGAAAGCCGAGAAAGAGAAGAAGGAGGAAGAAGAAAGACAAGCCCAGATAAAGGAAGCCATGTTTGCAGCTGGTAAGCGCAGCCGGGAGAAGCGGAACAAGTCTTGATGACAACATCATGGGCTGGATATTTCAGAGGTCCGTAGTGTCTGGCAAGATGTCTCAGAACGGTAGAGTATTCCTCCACGACGTGCATGATAAGTGACAGGGGGAGCACTGTGTTAGCATTGGGATATGATCCTATGATGTGTTGGAAATGTGTTNNACCGATGATGAAGATCGATGATGAGGAGTTACAAAAGGTTGCCCTCCTCTTTGCCCAAAGGCATTGGTGCTGCCTAAGCTCAGCCACTCGCGTTAAGATGCTCAGCCCCGGCTTGGCGATAGATTGTTAGAGTGTCGCTTCATCGCTGTCCTACAGGCTACAACGGACCGCCGGCCTATGCAAGATAATAGAACGAATCCTTAATCTTAAGACCAGATATATATATATACATATAAGAGCATTTTTTAATATTCAAGTCCAAAAATTAAGGCGATGGGATATTTACAATACCTAACAATTGCAAACACCCTGGTCATTAATGAGTTACTTGGAACACGTGATACGAACCACACCAGCGAGGATATCTTGGAGCCGCTTACTCTTGACATTAAAATACCCTCATTATCCTTACACCGTAGGCCGACAGGGGCTTTTACCACCCCATGCACCGCCGTTATTATCAAGCGTCCAGAATACAGCGCCGCCCAAGCACAATCCATCAGCCCAAGTCAGCTTCAGTGCCAACGTATCAGAGTCGTCATAGCCCATCCACTGATCATCTCCCCATGTCGCATGCTTCTGCATGGAGGTGCTGTTAAGCACGACGGTGGCCTTGTTGGCCGATATGGCCGTCTTGATATCACTTAGTACCATGACGCCTGTCGGATCTTTGACGCAAGAACCCTCTTCGCTGGGTCCCGACGCAGCACAGCCGGGGGTTTTGCAACTGGCGGAAGAGAGGGTATATCCACGGCCGTACAGGGGGATACCGAGGTTGATGAGCGACGGATCGGTCTGGTTCGCCCACAGCGGCATAAGATCGTTGGCGATATCAAGGATGCTGGCCTGATCCGTCACAACATTCTGTGCTGGCTTGGAATCAACACCCCAGCCGTGCAAATCGTAGGCCATGTAGTTGAAGAAGTCGACAGATTTGGCCATGCCAGCAGGGTTGAAGCCCTGGATGCTACCCCAGTCCGCTGGCAATGCCGCTGAGATACCATAATCTTTTCCAAAGGCGGCTCGGAGCTCCTGGACGAGGGAGACAAGGTTACCTGCATCGGCGGTCGAGGCGGTTGGGAATTCCCAGTCCAGGTCAACACCTTGGAAAGAATACGTCTCCATGAAGGACTTGAGAGACGAGATGAAGGCGGATCGGGAGCTCGATGAGGCCACCATGGAAGACCAAGCCTCGGTAGAGAAACCGCCGCCGCCTATGGCAATCCACGTCTGCAGTGAGCTGCTCTGCAAAGCGGTGAACTGCTTATAGTAGGAGACGTCTTTAGGATCTTGAGCGCCCACTGCGAAACTGTCCGAGTCGAAATGGGCAAACGCCAAGATCAGATGGGTTAACCCGTTGGTTTGGATCTGGGAGGGAAGAACGACACCGCAAGACCGGTCCCATGCCTGCTGTACGCGCCAGTATCCAACGCGGCGGCCATTGGTCGCCGTCTTGCCGTCAGCAGAGCAGGAAGGGACTGTAGGTATAGAGCAGCTCCCGTACTCTGACTGACAGCCGTCTCCGCAGTAGACACTGGACGTTCCGCAGTATCCTGCCGAGGAGCAGCAAACGTTCAAAGGACAGCGGGCTCCATCGTTGTCAGGACCGCACTGGGCGAGCACAGGATTGAGGAGAAGACCAAGAATCAGGGCCAGACGACCGACGGTATAAGTGAAGGAACCTAACATGGTCGTCGAACACACTTAGAACAATGCTAGAGAATCCGAGTACTAACTAGTCAACGAATTTCAGCCCCCTTGGGCTTATTATACGTCCCCTCCCTCATAACCCCAGTCTTTACATCGGACTCATTTGAGATGGTCTGAAAACTAAGCCGGGATAATCTTCATTTCCACATTTAAAATAACAATGACACCAAGATCGGACTCTTGTTTCATTTGCCGCCAGCCCGCGTACTTAGTTCGCCGAACCAAAAGAAAAACGTGTCCGGCGATCGTTACCGATAGAGAAGACTGCCGCGCCGGGAGCGGTCAACCCACCGATTGGGGTCCAAAAACACTTGCTCTGATTTGCTGTCTCGGATTCAACTTCAGCCCTAGTGATCTTTCTCCGCCGCAAGCATGCTTTGACTTTCCAGGGGGCACGGAAGAGGTACCCGCTGGACACGGACTTGCGATACAATTGGTCTCTTGTAGGGCTGCCGAGGGAAGATCCAGGCCTTTTGCATCTCGGTAAAATTAACCGCGCTGACACGAGTCTCCATTGTCAGATGAGCGTTGGAAATACATCCATTCTGAGCTTAGTCGGCTCAGCAGGCCCAAGCCAGACACAGCATGGTGCGACTGTCAGCGTTACATCTGCGCTTGCTGTTAGCTACCTATCTTATCAGTCAACTAATGAAGCTGGCATCGCCTTGAAAGATTCAGGAAAGGTACTCATTCATAGGCATAGAGGTGTCGATTGTAAGTAAATGCGGGATGGACGGTCATCGGGCCGCCATGACAATTACGGCCCGGTTGGCTGTCTCAACCACCATCCGCCCGTGCCGCTCATGTTCCCCTGGGACTAGGGACGGGTTGGAGTGGAGCAGGACGATCAAAAAGTAACCTCGGCGCTTCTGCTAGGGTTGTTTTTTTTTTAAGAGCGAGGCCCCTCATAAAGGCATTGTCCCCTGCTAGGACGGGCGAAGGATTTTGGTCTGAACGTCTCTGGGGCTTCTCCTGCGTCGTTTTCCAGTACCAAAACACGCCACGACTCATCGCCATGGAGTTTTCACTGCTATCCTTTCTGTGTATATTCTCTTTAGCGTTGGCGTCGTTTCCCCACGACTTTGGATTGTAAGCTCCAAAGCTCCATTGATCGATTCCGTTCCCGAACTACCCCTGACCGTGAACAGCTCATCCCCTCTCATCCTCCCGCGCGCGACAACAAACCCCACTAGCAAAGACGGCAACTGTGGTGCTAATTCCGAGACTAACGCGACATGCCTCACATCCACTTTTGGTAACTGCTGCTCTTCCAAAGGCTTCTGCGGCAAGACTTCAGCATACTGCGCCGAGGGCTGCCAAGATGCCTTTGGAACCTGCTCGTCAATGCCTGATGGGCAGCTTGTTAGTACCTCAGGATCATGTGGTGCGACTTCCACGAGCAATATCACATGTCAAGGGAGCACGTATGGAAACTGCTGCTCTGAATTGGGGTACTGTGGCAAGAATTCGACCTATTGTGGTGACGGGTGAGTCTAGTGTTTGTTTTAATATTAATCCGAGAAGAGCTCGATTCCCCAAACCTCTTCTACATGCCGCTGACATTGAGATTTGAATAGATGCCAAAGCGAGTTCGGTACTTGCTCATCCGCTGACGAGTCCTCCACAACCACCGTAACGACTGATAAGACTTCAACCTCGACGGCGGCGTCATCTACGGACCTTGGTTCTATTTCGATTGATGGAAACTGCGGATCTAATTCGGATATTGCCGCCATCTGCAAAGGCAGCGAATTTGGGGATTGCTGTTCGGCATTGGGGTACTGCGGTGGGAACTCGAGTAAGTGAACTCGCCCAAGGGGGCGTATCTAATCCAGCAAACAATGCTGACTCGGTTCTCTAGGCTACTGTGATACAGGCTGCCAATCCGAATTCGGTTCCTGCTATTCGAAAACCTCGTCGACAACATCGTCGACGGGTTCATCAGCAACCTCAGACTCAGACTCGTCAACAACCTCACCGGCAGCCTCATCGACAGGCCCCTCCTCCCTCAGCACCGGCGCCAAGGCCGGAATCGCGGTCGGATCCGTCATTGGCGGGATTGGAGCAATAGGGCTTCTCGCTTGGCTTCTGATACGGAGGAAGAACAGAAAGCCGTCGTCGCTGGAAAAGATGGATAGCGGTGCGGGGATACGTAATGACGGGGCGAGATATGAGATGCATGAGCAGAGTCTTGTCGAGTTGCCTGCTGGTTATGACAGGGAACAAGATATGAAGAGGGTTGATGACCGGGCTGCGGCAGGGTATGATGGAGCATACAGGGGACATTAAATTCTGGTTCTGGGTTATAGAGTAGCCCTATATAATGTAATTGCTTACCTATAATATGGATGTGACGCGGGTGACGTGTGACTCAAATCGCCAGGAGACTAATATTGGCTGCTACTGATACATATAAGAATTGGCTCGTGCGTTCTAGGGCTGGGCTTGAACCTTGGCAACGCTGTCAAGTGATGCTCATCATTGGTCATTTTGATTGATGATCTAAAAATGTGAATGTTTTGTATACCTACCTACCTACCTACCTACATATAATAAGATGTATGGCGGTCCCTGAATGCTTTTAATTATTCTACGGACCAGGTTATCCTTAACCTACGATTAGGTAAGATGAAGATAGCTTTTATCACAGGAGGACAACAAACATCGTAATGATAACTTTTACTCATTTCGCAATAGGTAGCTCACCTGCCTAGTCAACTCAATTTGGCTAGGATTGCTTCGACTTGAGAGCCTCGATCTCACGGCGCCTCTGATTAGCTGTCAACCATGCTAGGATAGTATCCGTGAACTGCTTCAGCCCATCAATGAAGCAAACATGTCCTGCATCTCTAATAACAAACAGAGAAATGAGCATTTCCTTTCCTGCCGCCTTGAATCCTTCGTCAATCCTGGTTCTCATCTCTGCCATCACTTCAGGCAGGTTTGCGTCATTCTGGCCTACGATGACAACGGCGTCATCCACTGATTCGCCGACTTTTCCGAGGAGAGGTCCTAGATCGAAGGTTTTGCTGCTGAGGGCGTTGCAGCATGTTTCGAAGCCGTCCACAGTCGTCTTAGACATGAGGGCTTGAACCCGTTGAGCCTCCTCTGGGTTCTTCTCTAGCCAGTCCTTGCCGAACCAGCGTTCCATAGTACCCTGGATTGTCGTGTCGAGATTACCGGCTTCTCTGGCTGCAGCCACTCTTTGGACGAAGAGATCTTCGACGCCAGCGTTGACAGGTGACGACGAGATTGTATCGCAGATGGCGAGCTTGCTGACTGTGTTGGGGAACTTGGTGGTAAAGTAGATGCCAGTTGATGCACCCATGGAGACACCGATCCATGAATCGACCTTCTTGATTTCTAGCGATTGCAACAGATGGTGGACGTCATCGGCCATCGAGTCAAAGGTTGCATCTAGATTCTTTGGCGGAGATGAACCTCCATGGCCAGGCTGATCATATCGCAGAGTGCGGAAGCCATTGTCGTTGAGGATCTTGACGACGTGATCCCAGAGTGAGAATGATGCGCAGAGCGGGTTGGAGAGGATGACCAATGGCCCATCCTTTGGCGTGGTGTCCAAGGAATAGGCCAGGGTCCTAGAGTCGGGCAGAGTAAAGGTGCTGGCCATCCTGAGCTGTCTTATAATGTGATTCCGACTAGGATAATACAGCTTCGAAGGAGTTGAACTGACGATACGACGAAACATGACGAGAGTGGAGGTCAAAGTAACAGCCGGCTAGTCGAATTCCTATTGGAAGTTGACTAGCGTCTCGGTCCCGATCACATCATCGCCCATCCCCGCACTCATCTTGATGCAATCTACGGATATAGTCGGAAGCATGCATCCGATGACCCCCCTGCCCCTCATCGTCAAGTTTGTGCTTTCTCCAGATGGTAACATCGATTCGATGACTCCTTTGACAATCTTGAGCCATGGATCCTGCATCCGAGACTTTGACCGCTGCCAAGCGTCGAACCAGGCGGATTCCTGACGAATTTCGGAAACGGAATGCTCAAAGCTGTGACCGCTGTCGCAAGGTATGGAGACTTCTTGGCGGTAAGGGACTTGATTGACTGGTGAAGCGACGATGTAGGTGTGTGCCGTCACCTTCTGGGACGGGGTGCGTGACGTGCCTAGAGCATAATGCGACTTGCTCTTATACGGCGCCGCGGAAAACCCGTTTCTATGGGAGCTTGGATGATCTTAGCGATAGGTTTGTCACCATTACTTGGCGGTTTTGTGTGCTCGTATTCGTTGGTTGACATCCAGTTAGATACCGTTGTCTTGAGGCCATCGTCAAAGGCGCCTTTCCAAATGAGACTCTCAATACAGTCAGCGACCTCGAAAACTTGGGTCGGCGGATGGGATATAGCATGCCCAACATAGCCGATCCCAACCGAAAGCAAGTTGCCATTGAGAATATCGTTCAATCACCTTCTCAACGCACTCCACCTGGTCCTGAACCCTCTACAGTTACTACTCAGTCTACAGAGAGAGAGAGTGAGACTTCTTCAACCGGGATCAAGTCGCAGAGCGAGGAACCTCAGGCTTCATTGGTCAAGGATGTTTCTGGTCACGAGCATTACATCGGTCCTTCAGGCACACTCAACTTTTGGAATCAACTCCGTAAGCTTGTTGATGCCAATAATAGCCCTCATGAGTCACCCGGCCGTGAAGGCTCAACGAGGTTTACTCAAGACAACACTTCGCGTCTCCTTGAAGCCGATGGTCAAGACGATGAGACCACAGGCCAGCAAGGCGTTGCTGAGGCAGCTCCTCAGGATGGACTTTCACCTGGTTCGATTACTTCAGCTATCGCTCGCGACTTTACCCGTCTTCCAACTGCCGACATGAATGAAATACTGAGACAACTCCCATCGAATGATGTTCTCGAGCAACTGATTCAGTCATACTTTAAGAATGTTCACGATGACTTTCCCCTGTTTCATCGAGCAACATTTGAGGATGAGTACGAACTGTACATTGTACAAGCTCGAAGACATCCTCAACTTGGACCATCACGAAGGCGTCCGTTGCCAGATTGGGGCTGGATTGGCTGTCTTCACATGATGATTGCCTTTGGCTCTATTGCGGACAGAAGTATCCAAGCTGTCGATCACACGGCTCTTCGGCGGAAGTCTGTCACTGTTGCAAGAGCCTTGCTGCCGCAATTCATCTCCAAGTGTTCACTCACGAATGTGCGGGTTCTTTTGCTACTAGCCTTATTTCTACACAACAACAATGAAAGAAATGCAGCTTGGAATCTCACGGGTACCGCAACTCGCATCTCGTTTGCACTCGGTCTTCATAGATCAGACATGAGCTCTTCTTTTCGACCTCTTGAAAGAGAGATTAGAAAATGGGTCTTTTGCACGCTCTACTCGTTTGAACAGTTCTTGGCTTCAAGTCTTGGTAGACCAAGTGGGTTGCAAGAACTTGATGTCGAGATTGTTCCTCCAAGGGAAGGCTTTGTCGATGGTGGTATTGGCACAGATGCCAAGCTTGTCTCTTGGTCACTCAAACTTCAAGGCATCCTGGCAAGAACACGTCTTCTTCACCTTGGAACGAACCGTGTTTCTTCAGCGCCTACCGTTGACGAGATTATGAGTGCCTTGGAAACATGGAAGGGCGAGATTGGCAAGGCTCCTGGCTTTGACGTCCCTTGGGTCAAGAGCTCAGGCTCAGGGCTGATTGACAACGCCAGCGCCATGGATATCGAAGATCTGAAAGTGTCCTTGGCGTGGAAGACGCGTGCTCAACTTCGGGCTGTTCTTCTTTTACACATTCAGTTTCACTACATTGCTATTGTGGCAACGCGTCCCCTACTTCTTCGCGACGTTGCACTGACGCGAAAGTCGTCCACGGAATCGCCAGCGCCGTCTATCCCTTTGCATGCCGCTGTGTGCGTCAAGCATGCTTGTCAGCTGAGTTACTTGATAATTCTTCTCGATCATTTTGATGTCATCAATGGCCTTTCTGGGCTCGACATATTCTACGCCTACTGTTCAGCTATGGTTTTGATCCTTCGACTACTCCGTCTTCGTCCTGGTGAAAGCACAGAAGATCTCGACGATGAGGAGGCCTCCTTGCAGACCAGAATCAGGCATCTCGTCTCGACGCTTCGGGGTGTCATAAATCGCACCGAAAAGTCGGGGTCCATGAAACGACTTGCTCAGGTTGTCGACACTTTTTCTGAGTGTGCGAATAATCCCAATGAAGCACCAAGTTCACCCCCTCCAGGGTCTAACATTACGACTCATCATGCTTCTGGGATGATGAATACCTCTCAGTCCGAGTTTGGTCAAGCGATGACACTTGGCTCTATGGAGGGTTTGATAGACTTTTTGCCCTTTCCTGGGTTCGGTACGATAGAGGGTTCCATGACACAGTTTATGCCCGGTGGAGACGTTACGATGCCCGAATGGTCTGATATGGAGCTATTCATGGGAGGCTTTGGAGATCAGGGCAGAACGACATTCTAGAAATTTATTTTCAAGATACGAAGTCGGTGATCATCTGCCCCCTTTCAAATTCTAGAAAGCCTTGAACCTCGTGGCCCGTTGTATGAACTGAGAATAATGATATTGTCGTAAACGCAACTGACCAGCCAACCGTACGAATTTTACCCCCTGCACCGCTCAAGTCCGGAGTATCCACAGGTCGGCCGGGAAGATCATGGTGCTCGGGGCCGACCACCTTCAATCTCTGATCCTTGTCCTTGGTGGTCTGATCTCTTGGTAATGTTTGGCCGACGCACTCTCGGGTCGGGTGCCTGAAATTCTCCTTGGAGATCCATAGTACCCATCGCACAAATGTTTTTTACGGTCGTCAAGCGGAGACTTTTTTGGAATGTCGGTGACTGCGTGATTGTTACATTTTAGGGGGAGTACGGTGAACTCCGGGGTCACTGGACTCCTCTCCTCATGTTGATTAAGTTAGACTGATGATCTAAGACATAAGATCGTATTCTTCATGTGCCAAGAGTCACTATGGGATAGATGATGGGAAAAAGCATCGTGGATGCAGAATTGAGGAATTACCCTACGGGACGACCACTTGCCTACGCAGATTTCTGTAGGGGCCGGGTTTCTTGACAAGACCGGGGCCGCCTTGGCACAGATGCCATTCGATCCCCCCTTGCTCACCAAAGTCTTGTTTCCTCCTTGTTGCGGCTGACTTCTCTTCAGCCTGATTTCCCTTTTTCTTGTCATGATCAGCCAAGAAACTTGGCATCGTGGCCATTGCCGCAAACTCCATGGAGAAATGATTTGCTTGGTCGCCTTGGTTGCAACTCGGATATAACACCGAGAAATGCCTGCTTACGGGTCATGGGTCGAAGCAACATTTGTGAACAGGGGTGCGTGCACATCTGCTGTTTCCCCCGGACCAATTGCTCTATGGTTACGTATAAGCTTCTCCCCTTGACCGAATGAACCATTGTGTCTCATTGCTGCGCTTATTGGAATTTCTATCGGACCTTCTTCCTGTGGAGATCCGGGGAACACAAGACCAGTCTTTGTCATGGAGCGGCTCTGAAGCGCCGCCGTGTCTCCAGTATTTTTAATGGACATGGTGATTGGCATAAATGGTACGAGGGGGGGTGGTTGACAGGGGTGGTTCATAACACCACCTACGTCAGGGCCCGGCAATGCGGTGCCGAGGCCTGCAATGGTAGAATAGGTTCTGGAAGTGAGAATGGCACCGCTCCCGGCGAAACTCTCGGCCGTTAAGATGCAACGTCACGGCATCAGGACCATCTCGTGCAGCGTCGATCTCGCGGTGGCAGACAAACGGTCCTTGTCTGAGCGTCACGGGGTAGAGAGTGCTTACGGGGATGAGTGCGGGTTGAGGTGATCGAGGTACGATATCGTTAACTGTAGGAAATGTCTTGGGGGAGAGTGTGTGTTTGAGACATGTTCGGATTTGTCGGAATTTGTAGAGTAAATAGTTGAATAGCTAGATATGCCTCGGTAGTTGTCAAGAGTTTAAAAGGTATAATAGTAAAAAGATACTGCATTTTTAGGCTGATCTGATGTTAGTGAACAACTTGAATTCTCGGTTTCAGAGTTGCCGTATTGAGCATCCTCCCCATGAGCCCCACCCCATTCCCCCAGAACGTAATGCCGTACAACCTCCGTTCATTGCAACCGTAACGTGACGGGCAGAGTTCCGACAACCCGAGGCTCTGGATATCGACAGTTCAAGATGGAGGCATATATTGAGCCTCTTTCCTTGGCTTGTATTCCTCTTTCTTCTGCACAACTCATTCTACAGTCACATGAACACAACACCTAATCAACTCTTACACGAGTAAACAAACTCAGTATGCCCATTGGCAATATTTACGCCATCGCTGGTGTCGCGGTGGTTGGTGGAGCCCTCTTTGGCTTCGATATCTCGTCCGTGTCTGCACAGCTCGGCGAGAATTCTTACAAGTGCTACTTCAATCAGGGACCTAAGGGTCCGCCCTTTACCGATGATGATGATTGTAGTGGTCCCAAGTCTCTGCACCAAGGTGGTATCACGGCTAGTATGGCTGCTGGTTCTTGGCTTGGTGCTTTGATCTCTGGTCCTCTTAGTGATCGTCTAGGTAGGAAGTATTCTATCATGGTCGGCTGCATTATCTGGTAAGTACGGCACTCCTCAATGACTGGCCAACACTAACAGTGTTCCTAGGATTATCGGATCAACCATTTCTTGTGCTGCCCAGAACATTGGCATGCTGGTCGTCGGTCGTGTCATCAACGGTCTCTCCGTCGGTATCGAATCTGCTCAGGTCCCCGTCTACATCGCAGAGATATCCCCTCCCTCTAAACGTGGTCGGTTCATCGGTATGCAACAATGGGCCATCACCTGGGGTATCCTGATCATGTACTACATCTCCTACGGCTGCTCCTTCATCGGCGAACAAAACTCTCGAAACTACAACACTGCCTCCTGGCGTATCCCCTGGGGTCTGCAGATGGTCCCTGCCATCTTCCTCTTCTTCATGATGATGCTTCTTCCCGAATCTCCTCGTTGGCTCGCTCGAAAGGATCGATGGGAGGAGTGCCGTGCTGTGCTTACTCTTGTCCATGGTCATGGCGATCCTAACCATCCCTTTGTGGCTCTTGAGCTCCAGGACATTAAGGATATGTGTGCTTTTGAGGCTTCTATCGCTGATGTTACCTACCTCGATCTCTTCAAGCCCCGCATGATCAACCGAACCATGATTGGTCTTTTTACTCAGATTTGGTCCCAGCTGACTGGCATGAACGTGATGAGTAAGTCTTGACTACCTACCATCTAGTTGAAAGACAAGTTGCTAACCAATCCTAGTGTACTACATCTCCTACGTCTTCTCCATGGCAGGTTATAGGTAAGAACCCTTGACCACTTCACATATCTAATACTCACATGGGTCTAGTGGAAACGCCAACTTGCTGGCCTCTTCTATCCAATACATCATCAACGTCCTCATGACCGTCCCCGCCCTTCTCTGGATGGACCACTGGGGACGAAGACCAACCCTCCTCGCTGGCGCCGCTCTCATGGGAACTTGGATGTTTGCCAACGCCGGTATCTTGGGTGCCAATGGTACTGTCTGGCCCGGTGGCAAGGACGGAGTTCCCGAGGTCTCAATGACCGTTTCCGGCTCTGCTGCAAAGGGTCTCATCGCTTGCACATATCTCTTTGTTGCTTCATTTGCTCCTACCTGGGGTCCAGTCTCTTGGACTTATCCCCCAGAGCTGTTCCCTCTCCGACTCCGAGGAAAGGGTGTCGCCCTGGCTACTTCGGCTAACTGGGCTTTCAACACTGCCCTTGGTCTGTTTACTCCCGTCGCCTTTGAGAACATTCGGTAAGACTTGCTTCCAACCAACGTCAAATCGTCTCACTTACTAACTTCTCCCAGATACAAGACCTACCTCATCTTTGGTGTCTTCAACGTCGCCATGTTCATCCACGTCTTCTTCATGTTCCCCGAAACCGCTGGCAAGACCCTCGAGGAGACCGAACACATGTTCGAAGACCCCAACGGCATTGCCTACCTCGGAACCCCCGCCTGGAAGACTCGTGTCGCTACTAGCCTCACGACCAAGGCCGAACAGGGCGACGTCGAGGCCAAACTTGGTCACGAGCATGAAGAAAACGAAACTGTTACTGAGAAATAAGTAATGATAATGGTCGCCTCCTGATGTTATGGAAATGATAAGATGTCAAATTGAAGCTAGGAGTTGGTGGGAGTTTTGAAGTGTGTACGAGATGAGGTTGATGGGTGTAGTTTAGCCTTTCTAATCGCAATTTCTCTACTCGGGCAATCACATTCTTTTGTTTATGCCGTGACTTTAAGGCTCATCATGTTGTTGCTAGAGCCGGGAGGTTCTTAGATTAGGAGGATAGGTATATAACGAGAGATCAATGCCCGAGTCACCCATGGCCACAGAAGGTTAAATATAAGTCTTCGACTACGGGTAGCAGAAAGGCAAAAAAAAAAAAAAAAAAGGCTACTATATTACCATTATATCTTAATGCTATGATATGTTAGAAATGCGTTTTTTTTATCATAGTTAAAGCCCGGCCCTCGATGGGATAACTAAGCTAGAATATGGGAATTACTGCACTGAGAAACTGCTTCTTTCTGGTGTAAACGTTGACTGGAGCTTGAATGGGTAAAGCCATAATCACGAGCATTCTATCGGTTCCCCTTTGTCTTCTTGTGGTATATAAGGTGCCCTAGGCACAAAGCGAGGGACTTAGTCTTTTGCTTGCGACACGTCTTCGTGACTGGTTGATATTTGGCGGGCGGCGGAGACACGGTTATGTGTTGTTCCATGCCGCTCCTTTTTCTTCCTCCGTCTTCTCCCCTTCACCGCACCACCTTGGCGCCGGCTATCACAAAACGTTAGTTATTCACCCACAGTGGGACCAATACTACCCGAACAGCATTGAACATCTCTCCTTCTCCGGCTACACCATTTTACTTCTAAAGTCGCGTCCCTATTAGCAGCATGCCGAAGATATCGCTCAAAACCTGTTTCGACGAGATTGAGGAGACTAACGGTGATGATGAGTGCAGAGCCTGGTTAAACAGAGTTTTCGATGCCAAGGTTGAACTAGCAACATTTGTTGCTGACCGCCGGGGAAGAGGTAGAGCTACAGAGTACGTTGGCTTCCTCAAGGGTTCTTTCAACTTCAGCCTCCGCTTCAGGTTTAGTGATGGGCCAGATGCCATCATCCGTTTCCCAAAGCCGGGACACACAGCTACGTCTCTAAGGGATGAGAAGGTTTCGAACGAGATCCAGGTCATGGAATACCTCAGCCAAAACACCACGATCCCCATTCCCCATATTTATAGTTGGGGTCTCACTGCCGAGAGTCCGCAGCAGTTTGGTCCATTTATCATTATGGATTACGTCGAGGGGACACTCTTGTCGAGTATCCTAAAGCAACCAACGGAAAGTGGCCAAGAGGATATAGTCTTGGACCCAGGCATCAACAACTCAATGTTGAACGAGATCTACCGTCAAATTGCCGATTACCTTCTTCAGCTTTCTCAACTCAAATTCACACGCATTGGGGCCATCTCAAAAGATGGCGACATTTGGTCCGTTAACAAAAGACCACTGACTTATAATATGAATGAGTTGGCGACTGTCGCGGGATACCCTGATGACCTCTTTCCAACCTCAGCCTTCCATCATGCTAGCGACTACCTCAAGTCAGTCGCGCATGAGCATCTAGCCCACCTTCAGACTCAGCGAAACCTCGCAGATGACTTGGAAATTGCCCGGGCACGATTTATCGCCAGGCATCGGTTCGTCCAGCTCATCCCAGAGCACTGCATCGACGACGCTGGGCCATTTATACCCTTCTGCGATGATCTACGGCCTTCCAATATGCTTGTTCATCCAGTGACGTTTCAAATCACGGCGGTGCTCGATTTTGAGTTTACCAACGCCATGCCAGCACAGTTCACGTACGACCCGCCTTGGTGGCTATTGTTGTCTGGCCCAGAAGTCTGGCTTGATCGTGGCTCCGTAGAAGAATTCCGGCATCTTTATGAGCCCAGAATGGAGCAGTTCCTGCACGCATTAGAACTAGTGGAGGAAACGTCGGCCCCCGGGGGGCAGCAACTTTCCGAACCGCGTCTTTCTGCCCGGATGCGTGAATCGTGGAGGTCTGGTCGCTTCTGGTTCAATTATGCAGCTAGAAAGAGTTTTGAGCTGGATGCCATCTATTGGGCAGTGCTGCATGACGGGGATGATGCCGACATGGAGTTGCTTGACGATAAGGTTCGCCGAGAGATGGAGCCATTCATAGAGAAGAAGATGGAGCAGCTGAGGGCGTACAAGGAAGAGGTTAACGCTCGATTCTCTCAAACAAGCGGATGAATGAAGCTTTCTGTTTGTATTTGTATTTAGGTGCTTAAGTTGTTTCTACTAATACTGCACTACCACTTATCTTGTCGCCGTATTTGGTCTAAATTATAAAGGGGACGAGGAGGTTGTCAAGACGCTACCAGAGATCGACTGACGGAGCAAAAGCTCGCAATGTCATTCGCAACCATAGGACTTGGAGAGAAACCCTTTTCGGTCCGCAAGGCAACCTTCTTGTTCGCCCACGGTCAGCCCGCAGGTACTCGGTCACTGCGCCTCCGCATGCCTGGTGCTCTCATGCAGCATGCCTTGCGGGCAGCTAGTAGGCAGCCTGATACATTTTCAAGCCGACTCAGCATTACAAAGCCCGGGTCAATCAGGCTCCCAGAAAACTTGAGGCTTTTCTGCCAAACCACCAACCTACCGATGCTACGCAATGGACCCTCTGAGCTTGACCGCGTCCATCATCACTGTCCTACAAGTGTCAACCAAGGCAACGCACTATGTATTTAGTGCTAAAGGAGCCACGAAACACAAAAGAAGGCTTCACGAAGAAATCCGGGGCTGTGAGGGCATGCTCCTTCGTCTATTGGACATCCTAGAGCACGAGCGATCGGATCCAGCACGGGCACCAACCATCTCGCTTCTCGAGGGACCGCATAGTCCTTTCAAGAGGTTAGAGACGCTATTTGAATCAATCAGGGTAAAGCTGGCACCGAAACAGGGCCTGGTTAGAGTGACATCGTCCTTGGCCTGGCCGTTCAACGAGAAGGATGTCAACGACTTGATTGCCGCTATACAACGCGAGAAATCGCTCTTGCATCTGCTTTTGGATAATGACAGTCGGTATGCTTCCTAAGAACTCGCCTTGAGCGAAATAAATCAGCTAACTCTGGATCCAGAGATCTGCTGAAGGGTTTCATACAAACGGCCCAAGACAATCACAATCATTTGACTGAGCTCATGCAAAGTCTCAAAGACGAATCGGATCAGCACAATGATCAACTCGAGGAACTCAGCACGGCACTTGAGTCGCTTCATACCTGTCAACAAAGTGTCTCGGATAGTCTGGGCAAGTTCGGCCAGACTCAGGCGGCAGATCAACGGCTCAAGATCCTCGATTGGATCACACCCATGAGCTTCATATCTGATCAACAAGATCATCTTGACCGACTTCAGCCTGGCACAGGCCAGTGGCTCTTGGACTCCCCCCCGTTCCAAGCTTGGACACGCGGGGACTTTCAGACTCTCTACTGTCCCGGTATTCCCGGAGCAGGAAAGACGATACTTGCGTCGCTTGTTATAGATCATCTTCAAACTCAATATCGATCTGAAGATGTAGGAGTAGTTTATGCTTTCTGCAACTTTAGCCGCCGAGAGGAGCAGACACCAAAGAACCTGCTCGCCGCACTGTTGAGACAGACGGTTCACGGTAAGGCTCAGATTGATGGACGTATCGAGAGCCTGTACGAACTTCGGCACGACGGAGAATCGGCACTCTCCCGTGAAACAATAACCCAGGAACTAGAGTCTTGCATTTCATCTTATTCCAGAGTCTTTGTTGTGGTCGATGCAGTTGATGAGCTCGACACTTGTCGAGATGGCTTCCTCACATCGCTAACCACCCTTTCAACAAAGCTTGTGGGGAAGATGAGTCTTTTCATAACCTCTCGAATAATTCCGGAAATTGCTGAATGCCTTCAAGGCAGTCTCCAGCTGGAGATACAGGCATCTGAAGTGGACATCAGCACCTTCACGCAGGGGCAGATGTCTCGGCTACCAGCCTTTGTTCGACGGAGACCTGACCTTCAAACAGAAATCACAGAGACTATTGGAAGAGCTTCACAAGGAATGTAGGTCGATGATTTCTTCCGTCTACTCATGCCGTCTGTCTAACGCTAAAAAGGTTTCTTCTTGCCGAGTTGCACGTTGCATCCCTTGTAGGAAGCGTCTCCCCAAAAGCCCTTCGTGCAGCCCTGAAACAACTACCAAGCGGCTATGATCAGGCGTATAAAGACGTCATGTGGCGGATACACCACAAAAAAACAGAATCCCAGCGGTATTTGGCGTATCAGGTCCTGGAATGGCTGACGCGTGCCAAGCATGCCCTTACATCCTTGGAGTTACGGCATGCGCTTGCAGTGGAGCTGGACAGCGAGGAGGGCCATCTCGACCAAGAAAACCTCCCAGAAGAAGATGAACTCGTCTCTGCTTGCGCAGGGTTGGTCATCGTGGATAAAGCGAGCGGCATCATACGGCTTGTGCACTACACTGCCCAGGATTTCTTCGAGAAAACACAAGAGCAATTTTTCCCGGGGGATGAAGGGGGGATCACAAGCATATGCCTCAAGTACCTCTCGTTTGATGGGCTGGGTGAACCTTGCACCTCAGATGAAGAATACGAGAGCCGCTTGACGGATAACCCTTTCTACAGCTACGCAGCGCGGCATTGGGGACAACATGCTCGCCGTGCTGACATGTCAAATGTCCTTGATAGCATCACCCACCTTCTTAGACAGCCGGCCCGAGTCGACGCCATGACCCAAGCGCTATTCTCTGGAAGTCCAGTACCAGTCTTTGAGACACCTTACCCAGGGTACAGCCAGCTTTTCCCGCGACAGGTGTCTTGTCTACACCTGGCTGCCTACTTCGGTCTTGAGGAGGTAGTCAGGCATTCACTGGTTTCTCAAGATCCAAATCATTGTGACGGCACTGGTATGACAGCCCTATCGTGGGCCGCCGCGAAAGGCCATATAGACGTTGTCCGAATTTTGCTGGAACACAACACGGTCGACACCGAAATTGACAAGGCTGACGAATACGGCTATACACCTCTTCATGTAGCCGCAAGCAACGGGCATACGATCACTGTCGAATTCCTTCTTGAGAAAGGGGCAAACCCCCAGGCAGCGGATCGCCATGGTCGAACGCCACTGTCCTGGGCCGCTGGGGAGGGCCATACAGAGGTTGTAAGTGCTCTTTTGGCGCAGGGTTTACACGGGGATGTCGATATGGCTGATGAGAAGGGTCGATCACCACTATTGTTAGGAGCCCAAAGAGGTTACCATACCGTCGTCTGGCTCCTGCTGGCGGCGGGAGCCGCAGTTGACAAGAGGGATAATTTTGGTCGAACACCGCTATCATGGGCAGTAAGATACCCTCAAGTGGCGGAAATCTTGCTCCAGGCAAACGCCGACATGAATGCGGTTGATATACATCAGCGCTCTCCCCTGTCGTATGCAGCCGCTAGAGCATGTGAGATGACGGTGAGCGTGCTCCTCGAACGCGGAGCCAACGCCAACACGGCCGACATCGAGGGTCAGACGCCTCTACTTTGGGCCAGGACAAAGGGGAATGAGGGGATTGTCAGCTTGCTCCTACAACATGGATGTCGGACGGACACGGTCGACGATCAGGAATTTACCGCCCCTCTAGAACATATTGTGGGAACAAATGGCAACCACGAGATTGTAGACCGCCGTAAGTGGAAATCGACCCGTTTAGAGGATTTGGATACACTGACAGTTAAAGGATATCGAGTTGTCCCCGTGAACAACTTTCAACCCGGCGAAGTAGGTATTGGGCCTGAAAGTGACGCCGTCATTTTCTGATCAGACTATAGGTGTTTAAAATAATGTGCCCTGAGCCGGCAGCAACAGCCACGGGTACATCTATTATCATAGAGGAAAGAGGTTTCCACAATCAGCATGGACAGATTTGGACTCATTTTCGACTATTCATAGTCGTTGCCACCGACTATGGCCACTCTCAATGCGTGTATGTTATCTGAATCTGGATAGCAAGCGTCTTGGTATTTTGCTAACCTCAGTAGTCCAATAAATACCTATGGCAGAAAGGCATGCACCAAGCAGGGAGTCAAGCCAAACCACCATGGGATCGTGTGTGAGGTTGGACATAGACCTACCCTGTTATCAAATGAACCGGAACTTGGCTTTGCGCCTATCCACGTGCAGATTCATGAAATCGGGGAGAAGATTAGAAGGGAATGCCGTGTGAATTACTCAAAACTGACCACGGTTGAACACAACGTCAAAGTCTTGTTTATTGGTCGCGTTGTACCAGAAGACCTGGCTATCGTGAAGGATGCTGTGGATCAGTGCTGGATGAACAAAACGCATAGAAGACGTAGAAGAAGATAGCTCCTCCACTACTGCACAGGCGATGCAAACGCGAGGCATTCCCAATAACAAAATCCTCAACTACAATGCTCTTTTCAGCAGTTTCATACGGGAAGAATTTGTTTTATTCTCCGGAGCCGAGCTTTTTTCTCTCACGTCAAGAGTAACTAGGCCAGAAGAATGCTGAAGTAATCAATGGCCATATCAGGTCAAATGAGGTAAAGACACGCTATGTATTGAGGCAGTTTTCCCCGTGAGTTACGAGACATATGAATGTTGATAAATTTTAGATCTAGGTGTCTCTTTAATCTATTTGGAGGTACCAACTGGCCGTTCAGACTTGACCCAACTCTCCAGTAGTTGGTCAAAGTCAAGATCTTTCGAAACCAGGAGTTTACGATTTGCTTGTAAGACCTTGAGCTCAAAGCGAAGCACGATGTCTTCCTTCGGTCCGAACATGCGTTGTGTGACAATCCCATGCTCGTCAACGCCTGATATATGAAACCAAAATCCAGCATCGAACGATTCTGTCAGTTCCCTCTGATCTTGCTCCAAGAGTAGAGCCACATGAATCACTATTTGGAGACCTTTGAAGCCCCTTCGCGTCAATGTGAGCTCATCAGCGTCGCCCTTGTTTACTATATCCGGCTTTTTCTCTCCTCCCGTCTTTGAATCTCCCTCATTGGGGGGGTATTCGGCTCGCTTAGCTATCTTAGGTTCGGGTATCGTAGAATCAGCAGTGTGGCTGAATCTGGTTTTGACTTCATAGAGATGCATGTCCATTGATGATGGAAACTCCGTGGCTATTTCCATCATCACCAGACTCTTGTGTTGCGGAGGAGCCGTGTTGAGCTTTACTGGAGCGCAGGCTTTACACGCGGCTGCGAATGTGATCCCGTTTTTCATTCTGCAAGTATTTTGAATCACGTTGCCAGCGGTCGCTGGATCTCGGAGTATATCGATGATCTTTTCCTGTAGGTAAAACAGTAAGACAGATGCATTCAGCGAGATATACGTAAATGAAATGATGGTATCAGACATTGTACCCAAAGTGGGAAGATATAAACCGCCCTCACTTACTATCTCTAGGGGCTCAGGCTCAGACACAGCTCTTGTAGTCCTATCGCCATCATAGTTGAAGCCGTGATTACCGACATACAAGATCATAGCCCTCTCACTAGAAGGTACCGCATTCTCGACGTCGGTGAGACGATCCCTGTCTTGATCTTCCTCTATGTAGGTTCTCGGCTGAAACGTTCTCGGGAGGCTTTGGTGGCGGCGGGGATCTTCGTTGTCTCGCAAACGCTGGAGATCTGTGTACGTGACAGATCTAAGAGGGGCGGACGGTTGCGGTGTGGCCTGGCTCAGATTGTCGCGGTGCTGGGAGATCGAGGGCGCGATATAACTAGCCCTTCGCTCCACCCGGGGTTTGGGCTCGGTACGGCTAGAAACTCGCTCAACGGTTGGGTCGTCCCGTCTCTGTGGGCTTCGGGTGGCTCTTCGTAATAGGTCATTTCGGCTATCGCTCCTGTGGGAGATGCGAGGCGACGATGGGCTTTTTCCTCGCTTGTGAGGGGATGCTTCAGCTGGGCCTGGTGAGAAGGCTGCTAGTCTTGTCGAAACAGGAGGAAGCCGGTACTCGTCTGTCCTTCCGTAATCGTCCAAGGAAAACGGCCACTTGAAGCTACGGCGGCCGGACCGGCGTCGTGGTGATTGTTCTTGGGCGTTTCGTGACTCTTCGGCTTGAAGCGCTTCTTCGAGGCGAACGCATTCGTCCATTGGGGCAGAGTTTCGCGAATCTATCAGCAGTTATCCGCTGTCGTGATAGTTGATGTCGTAAATATCGGGGGCCGGATGGGTAATGACAGGAGCAACACAAAGTGGCGGCTGACCACCTCTTGATGACCTGACGGCGTGCGGCAGGCTTAGGCACTTATGCATACGCGGACCAAGGCTCAGGCATCGGCTTCCCCCAATAGTGCTTTCAGCCAGCCTCATTAGTCTGTGCCTCGCCACTACATGCAGCGTGGCCAATAGTCTCTGCCGTAGGCTGCTCAAGTTTGCAGTAACGCTTATTCTGGAAGTGACGGCAGCTGTATGTCAGGTCAGCAGACGTTACTTGCATGAATGAGGCTCTGAAGCTGAATGCTGAAAATGTTATTTGAGACTGGACTTTCTCGCGAGAGAAATGGCCTGAGAGTTGATGAACACCTCGGCTCCCTCTCGGCCTATTGACCGCAACCATGACCACGCCGCAAGTGGGAATCTATACAACCATATGTTTAATAGCGATCAAGCTCTTCCTTATTGTCCTAGAAGGACTTTTGCGGCATTATTTGAGTGTCGATGTGCACCAAAAAACCTCCGACCTCCAGAACCTCCCCATTGGTCCCTACACTCGATGTTTTAAACAACTCAAGAGAGTCCACATAAAGCTTAAGGCGCTTTGCAAACTACACAGACGATTTGGCAACCAACTTTTGGATAGTGAGATGGATGCAGAGACGTTGAAAAGCGATCCAGGTGATGATCAGAAAAGGGTATGCATGGCTTGATCATTCCGTAGCCATCGAACAAACAAACTCATCTGTTGCTAGACAATTGCTCGTCAAAGATCGAAGCGACGACGGTCCAAGTCATCTCTAAGCATGAGAGAACTGGCTGAGCGTATTGCCGAGTCACTCGAGGAACGCCGTCACAATTCGGCATCTGAAGACCTCGATGAGATGGCCAACAGGTTATCCAAAGTCGCGAGCTACATCGACCGCGATCTCACAGGCTCAACTGACGGCACTCTGCTGAATCATACGGCCATCCGACAGCTACAGGAGGATGCTCGATTTCTTCGAAAATGTCTCGGCTCGCCTGGGGAGATTCTCGTAGATGACCAACACGTTTTGGCCCGTATCAAGGAGAGGCAATGGCGTTTCGCCTGGATTTTTCGAATGTCCGGTCTCATGATGGGCGCAGTTTCTATAGTCCTTGGAGGGTTCACCTTTGTAGGAGCTAAAGGCGTGCGTCTAGATGAGGAGGACCAATGCTGGGTTGCAGACGCAGACATCATTGGTGATGGCGTCCGAGCCGGCACTTGGTCACAAGCAGCCATTCTCTTCCTGTCCACCTTCTTGGGCTCTTTTCACCATAGCCACACGGCGATAAAGGAACTCGGAAGCGGCCTTCTTGGAATGCACGTGGCCTTGGCATTGGCTTTCCTTGGACCCCTTGTTCAAGGCGAACTTTCTCCGGTTGATGCTATTCTCGGATCCATGATCTTGGACGTCCAAAACAGCGCCCTCTCCATGCAGCTGATGGAAAAAGAGACACTGGCCGCTCGATGGCAGGTCGGAGCAGTAATGGTAGCGCAGCTCCTCGGCCTTATCACTATCGGAATCATCATGCACAGCTTCAACCAGGACAATCTGTCCGTGGACAGCTGTAAATGCTTTTCTGCATTTTGGTGGTCATGGTTCAGCAACTGCCCGACTGGACATCCAAACCACGTCTTTCCGTTCTGGATCTACTATAGCTTGAGATGTCTGAGCACTGTACACTCATGGTTCCTCTCGATGAGCAAGACAGCGTCTTACGACAAGGCACTGAGGTGGGAAGACGACAATCTCTCACGACTGTGCAGGTCCTGTCGAGATCGAAACCACAGCGATGATTCTATTTCCGATTGTGAGTGCGACCCTTGCACAAAATCTTCTTGCAAAAACTGCGGAAGGATTGCTTGTTGCCCAGAGAGGAAGATGCGGTGCGAACCTTGCCCTGACTGCAAACAATGCGAAAGCTGCAATCATATGAGCTTCGAATTTGAGCCGGAATACATGAAGCTAGGTTTCAGGATGCATTCAGAGCTCCCAACTACAGTCAGCCAGCTGTATTTGGAGCATGGCGCGTTTGCTTGTTTGAGCCTGGTGGCTGCTGAACGGACCATCACGTTACAGTCAGTTCGCCTCACTTCACCTATTTACTCAATTGGGCAAATCACTCCCATCGTCATTGCGGGATTAACTATTCTACGTGTTGTCTGGGTTACGTCGATGGAGCTTCATAAACAAAATCGATAGAAGCAGAGGTTGTTTAAGTACCTAAAAACAATAAATTTAGGCTTAGGTGGAAGACATCCAAAATATCATTTTCTCTTAATAAATTCCCTTCGTTGATTTACATGCTTTTATGCTAATATCCTTGTAATATCTAACAAGAATTAGACCATAACTTTCTATTTGGTCCTGGTGCTATGTCTCCTCTTGTTCTCAGATGACGAAAGTATTTATTTTCGTCGTCGAAATTGGATTTCCCTCCGAAATCACAAGTGTCCAGTCCCAGGAAATAACAAAGCCTCTGGGGGAAGAAGGCCAAACTTGCCTGGGCACTGAGGATATCGGACTTGGCTCCGCAGAGGATGCCGAGCTCCAATAAACCCTGTACCGCGATGCCGTGGGCAAGCATGTGGATATCTTCCCATATCACATCCGCCTTGATGGTGGCAATGCAATATATTTGCATCTTGTATACTATACCAAACACCTCGCGGGATTCTTTCGTAAAGGTGCCTGATAACAGAAAGGTTCTTGTCTTGCTTAAGTCAGTTAAGTTGGGTGCCACACAAGACGTTTAACTCACAATATCGGAGGCATAATTGTTCCACTCAGCGCCAGGGTCAACCAAAACAAGGCCACTGTGTTAGCATTGGGATATGATGCTATGATGTGTTGGAAATGTGTTCTTTGTTATGGTTGAAGTCGGGATAACCGATGAACAAGATCGTTCTGCTTTCCACCAAGAAGCTGGTCGTTGGCTTCGTGATGCGAGGTGGCTCCAGCGCGACCGGCAGCCACGGTGGGAGGATACGCCATCTTCTTGGCACCTTGTGCAACGCAGTGGCCAAGACAACTTCGCCTCCAGCTGCATCTCGTTGTTTGCTTTGGAGGCTTGCTTCGTGATGGCGTTATCGCCGAGACTTGGGACAAGGTTTGCACATCGGATCATGGCTACCTCGTATTCATCTTTGTCGGCTCGACATCGGTCGATCGCATCTTTGAAGACGGGCGGATCGACATTGTCGAGACCGAGTTTGATGTGCGAGGAGACTTAGTCTGCGATGTTGTGGAGTGTTGAGTTCCGGGAAGAGAAACGGGAAAGGCCATTGTCGAGCTCGGTCGAAAACTTGACTTTTGTGCGGTTGATGGCTTCTTTTCATCGTTGTAGAAAATAATAGTAGAGAAAACTTGACTTCACCAACGTCGCATTCTGGAGCCCCCGCTGAGGGCTTAGAGGAGACCGGTCCAAACAATCTCTTCAGGATCCACAGGAGGAATGGACAGGGCGGACTTGAAGGATTCAATTTCGTGGACGAAATAGCAGCTGCTTAGATCACAGCCTGTGAGATAGAAGAAGCGTCGACCAGGTATTCAGTACAGCAAGTGTATGGGGACCGGGCTCTTCGTACCGGAACTGTTCGAGCTCGTCACTATCTTCCAACAGCTTTGACATTCGAGGTAGAGATAGCCCTTGGCATTAGGAACCTTCTCTCGGCAGATCCACGACCCTCATGCATGAGACTTGCCGGGATACTTCCGGCTCAGGATTTGGTCCAAGTCTTCGGCAAACACCTCTGCCGGTTTTCCGAGGCTTATCTCTAACTTGCAAGGTCCAGAACAATTCAAGTCAGATGATCCAATCTGAGTATTCTAATCTCATTGAGAGCCTCGAATATGGCTATAAGTCGTCGCTACCTAGGCTAAACATGCATCGGCGAACTGGTGGTGGGGATACCTCGGCTGTGAGAAACTCGCCGATCAGGGGCCCCACGGGCGGCTCTGTGCGGCGTATTTTTATCAAAAATCAGTTCGCCGACGGTTGTGCTTCGCCTGCGTAATACATGCAGCATGGATTGGTTATTAAACGAGCGAGGGGTCTCAAGTTGGCCGAAGCTGACCTCGTCTACAGGTATCACATCCTGTTGGCTCGTCACAACTGGGTTACCCCGGTCCGTTTGACCAACAGTTTTGTTGGTGATGAGTTGAACCCCGGCAGGGGGGGTTTACATGGTTGGATGTAATTATCTTGTGTTGACCTACGGACTGATGATGTCCTTGATCTGGGACGGCCTAGAACTGGTAGCCTGTACCACCTCTACATTCATCTTTTCCTTGTACAACACTGGTGATTCTACTGTCCGGCCAGTCTTGATGAGCTCTGTGGCTTGTATAAAGAATGACTCGATGCGTAGTATGACAGGTCGGAGAAGAACCTTGGCCGCAATGTCTTCCGTTGCCCCGAGACGCTGTAATGACAGGTGGAATTTTTCGAGTAATCGATATGCCGCTTCTACATCACGCGGCTCTGTCGCTAATAGAAACAAGTAGATGAGAAAGTTTCCGCATAGGATCAACTGAGATCGGGCATCTGGTTCGGGTCAGTCAAGGATCAGTAGCCTTGATCGGGGAACTTACGACGACCCCAGAAGCTTGTCAGCTCGTTGTCTGTGATGTACGCCATGAAAGCGGTAAAGTTGTCAAACTCTGCTAATGCCGTCGACAGCCATCTACGGAGATTTGAACCAGGGGTTGCCTTTGCCGCTTTCGTGGCTGGGTACATGAGCCCACGGAACAAGAGTACGTGGGTGGCGTAGTATGATAAGTGAAGCGGGCCTGTTTTTGTGTAAGAGGATGCAGGTTTCGGCCAACTTGAAAGGACGACTCACCGTTGGAAGTGTTGGGTCCAACGGCCAAGCAGCTCGGCATGAGGCTTGGCCATTCCCTTAGCTTTTCGCGTATCGGTATGAGTTGAGTGCGTGTCTGCACCGTTGCTCTTACGCCACTAGAGATGCATTAGAAACGGCTTGTACGTCGAGTTTGGCTTGACTGACCAACTACAATCTAAGATGACACGCGTATCTCGAGCAATATTAATCATCTCGAGGAAGCGAACCCCGTCAGGCACGCGAAAGGACGTGTTACAAGGATCAACCATATGATGCAAGTCCAGAGGAAGGTCTTCATCAGACCGGAGATCCTCCAAGTCCGGAGGTGGCGTGGTAAATGTGTCGGCGGCAATGTGTGGAGGGTTCCCATGGCAAACGGCTGACCAGCAGTCAGTAAAGTAAGTGGCCCACCAGAGCTTCCTCCGCAGCTTCTTTTCCCATGGAGCAATGCTCCATTTGGCAGGGTCTTGGTGAAGACCAATCATCTGGGCAGCAGCTGTGGCTTGCGCCGCCATTATCCAGGTATAAGGAGTTTCAACACTATCAATGTCGGGAGGAACCATGTGCATTAGCAGCAGGGAAGCCTGTAACCTCCAGAGGTTGGGCGACTCAAGTTCTCGCCTAAGAGACTCTTGAGCATGGTTGATGAGGTCATGTTGCTGGAATGGACAAGGGCCTTCGAGGGATGGGTCCTTTCGCCAAAAGACACAGGCCAAGGCGTAAACGGCGCCCCGCAGCGACGAGGGGATATCGAGCTTGGCAGTGAGATATTGGCGCAGGAAGCGACCCTTGGAGATGACGGGAAAGGCGGAGTGGACGTGTCGGAAATACAGCCGGACGAGAGCTGGGCCGTGGGGCCAGACAAAGCTCTCGATGGCATCGGATGCGGCTTGCTTAGCCTGGTTCTTGTGTGCGGGGAACTCATCTTGCAGGAGAAGAAAGTGAATGGGGTGGTCATCTGGGTCTTGTCCGCCGGGGTAGACCTGGACGAAGCTGGCGTCAATGCCTTCTCGTTCACTCAGAAGAAGGGATCTGAAGGCGTCGAGGAAGTAGGGGTCCTGCTCGGCGGCCAATCCCATGGCATGCGTCGTCTTGTCGGGTTCATCCTCGAGAGTGTGGACAATTTCGTCTGCTGGGTCCTGCATCGGCGAATCGACGCCAGCCGACGCCACAGACTCTTGGCCGACAGGTCCTGGTCCTGATTGGCGGACGAGGCCGTCATGGACGACAGCTGCTGATTCGGCTCGTTGAGGGTTGCTTTCAGATGCGGCTGACGGTGAGATGGCAGAGATCGACGGTGACGCTGGGCTGGAGCTCGATGGAGGAACGCTCTGCGTGTTTGCTCGGGGAGCCATTGACATGGCTTCTGGGTCCGAGAGCGATTGACACACTAGTCCTCGGCTCTTACAAAAGAGGCCTGCTTATCGTCAGTAGCAGTTTCGTCCGTTGTGCGGGCCCGGCTGCTGCTCACATGGTGGTTCGCTGGTGATAACGCAGGCCGTTTTCCGTCGACGACACGCGTCACACGGCCTGTTCTTACGGCTCCGGGGCTTACGGGCCTGGCCAAACTTGCTTCGGATGGTGAATTTGCGGGGGGGTGCGAGGGTTCCCGTTCCCGTTCCCGTTCCCGCTCCGCGATCCGGCGCGTCGGTACCCGTGAGATTCTCCATCCTGGTCGCGCCGGTCCGGTCCCCACGCGCGCGGCTGGATGTTGACGAGAAGGGGGAGGGAAGATGTCTGTCGGCGAAATCACGCGACTGGGGGAGGGGACACGGGTACAGATAAGTTGGCCGAAAGGAAAAAGGAGTGGTGAGTGGTCCAGGCTTTTTTTCTCCCTCTTAGTTGGCCGATGTTACTTTGTGGCCCCCCGGCGAACATCGGAATGTGTGTTGACTGGGAAATGAAGGGAGGCGAGAGGAGAAAGAAGGATGACTAACGAAGATCACGGGAACTAAGGTTTGGCATTAACCCAAGACGGAGAACGAGACCGAAAGGGGGTTGACGATGGAGATTTTGGTGGAGATGAGAGCATGGGTGTTTTGTATGGAGGACTTCAATTGTTTGCGCGTGTTATTCGTATAGAGAACCCATATACTCCGCATTCCATTGGATGTCGTTACTAATCTCGTAGACACTAAACGTGGTGCATTCTTATCTAAACAGACGTCGTCACCGATTCCACTCCCTTGCGAGGATCTCTTGGAGGGGAAGAATCCTCAATCGGAGTCCCAGCCTCGGCATAAGTAATATCCCAGCGACCGTGATACAGCTCCTGCACTTCCTTGGCGGATGGGCTTTCTTGAACGAAAGCGTCAAGCTTTGCATCTGGAACCAAGCAATGAAGTAAGGTGTACACAAATGCGCTCGCAACGAAGCCATACATGTAGTTGAGATAGTATAGCTCGGTAGCCCCATCAGAAATTGAGATGGAGAGGTTGACGGCTGCGATGAAGCCAGGGAGGAGAGGCGCAACGCCGACAATCCACTGTGTCAAAATTAGTACATGTTGTTTAACAGAAAGGAGATACATACCGCGATTGGGGCACGCCAATTGAGGCCCTTGTAGTACCAGTAGACACTGTTACTGTCCCCAGTGTACAGGTCATCCACATTCACCTTCATCTTGGCCACCAACATATAGTGTGCAACCATCAATCCAGTCATCGGAGCAAGGAACACGCCATATCCAGATAACACTGTCAAGAAAGTCGTGGCTGTGTTGACAAGACGCCAAGGGTTGACGACCGGGCTGAGGAGGGCAACGATGTAAGCTCCTCGTCGAATGTTGATGTACTTGGGGAACGTGGATGCCAAGTCCATGCCACCAGAGAGTGCATTTCCGGGGAGGTTGCTGCCAAGCTGTGAGATGGCCAATGCCAGCCCAGCAAAGAAGACGGCTGCGCGGGTTCCGGCATCATTGTCCTTTGCAAGAAGGCCAACGAAGAGAGTAGGCGGGTTCCAGATGGGCTCGCCCATGCGCTTCTGGGTAGCGGCTGTGACAAGAATGCCAATGACAGATGCGATGATACTGTAGAAAGGGAAGGCGAAAGCTTGTCCCCAAATTGCATCGCTTGGGCGACGAGAGAGACGTGCATAGTCATTTTGGTTGAGGATTCCAGCCGCGATGGAACCGACCGTTGACATAATGCCGGAAATCATAAGCCAAACGGTACTGCGGGGTCCTCCAGTCAATGGAATATCTGTGCCCGACTTGAGGGTATCGCCAAACCCGTCCGGGCCCATGGTGGCCAAAGCCCAGATGAAGAGAACGAGGAAGAAGATCAGAGTGACGGTGCTGGCAAAGTAAAAGAACTTCTCAATCCGATGAGGTCGAATCCAAAGAAACGGAAGGCTGACGATGCAAAAGACGACATATGACACAAACTGGGCGGATGTCATGCCCGTGCTGGCGGGGATGTGGTTTGGGATGTGCTTCTCGAGGTTGGGGTCCCACGAGAGGAGCATCAAGTAGGTGCATTCACCTCCGACCCATGATTGGAAGCCGTACCTGTTACTGTAAGTGAGTGAGGAAGGAATTGAACATCAATACTGACCAGACTGCGATTGAGTTAGCATTGTCATCGATGAGGGGGGAGGAGAGGAAGGCTCACCAAATGAGAGAAAGATGCGGTTCCAAATGACAAATTGGGCGCCCCATGTGCCCCAAACAGCCCGACTAAAGACGGGAAATCCAACTACAAGAATTAGTATCTCAGCCTTGCGATGGTGGGTCGAAACATACTATGGTAGTAGGCTCCAGCAAGGGAGCTGAGGATGAGGGCGACGGTGGCAATGATGTTGCCAATGATGATGGCTACAAAGAGTCAGACCAAGAAAACAGGTACAAATGATCAATTGATACTCACCTATAATAGCCTGCCACCAATTAAGACCCAAAGGAATAAGAGCACTGCCAGTAAGGTACGTGGCGATATTGCAGTTGATCAACAGCCCTGCGAAGCGAAGAAGAAAAAAACCTTGTCAGCCTTGTCCTCGCCACAACAGAAAAAAAACGCGTGACACGGCAACGCACAGAAGTTGTGAAACGTCAGAAACGTCCATGTACGTCTCTCGGACCCGACAGGTCGGACATCCTCGTTCTGCAAGCATGGTTAAGATCAGTCACACACAACAATTGCACAATGCAGGGGATGGGGGGGGAGGTGAGGGTCGCATACAATCCACCGGGATCCACGTGGCAGCTCGATGCGTTTGAGCAATGCTGACGCTGCCATTATGGTGATTCGCGATCGAGACGCGTGAATTGTTGGTGATGAGGGGGTTTCTTGATGGAATGAAGACTCCCCAGAACCGTTGAGAAGGCTTGATTGACTGCCGTTAGACGTCTTTAAAGGCCTGATGCTTGAACCATCGCCGGTTGTTTGCGCCCGTGTCAGAGGCATGGTTTTTTGCAGAGCTTATCTCCAAGTACCGTACCCCAGAAATCGGAGGATGGGGCAAAACCATTCCGTCGGTGCTAACGCGACGCTTTGGCCTCGCGCGCACGAAAGTCTCAGATCGGGGAACTAATTTCATCGGGGAACTTTTCTTCATCGGCCAACTTCAAGCTCCATCGGCAAAGCCCGAGGTTCCCCGCCAGCCTCCTTCTTGTTGGCTAGGTTTCTATGATCGTCACTTAGTTACGTACAGACCCTTTCATTTGTCTCGGAAAGAGGAGGTGAAGGGAGTCTTTGTCTTTGGCGATGGCGACAATGGATCAACTACAAAAGGGTGAGTATCATGGCCGTGTGCTTCAGCCCATGGGCAGCACAACGACCTTGACTAGCCGAATACAAACAGACGACAACATGTCTCTTTACCGCATTGGAGTAGACGTCGGTGGGACCAACACGGATGCGGCCATTCTCGACATTCGCGCCGTCGACACGCCAGGTCGTGGAGTCCTCGCCTCCCACAAGGCATCCACCACCAGAGACATCACCAGCGGCATAGAGTCGGCGATCCGTGCCGTCATTCGTGACTCAAAGATCGACCAGGGTCGTGTTTTGAGCGTCACTATCGGGACTACGCACTTTATCAATGCCCTGGTTGAAGCTGATGCGAGGAGGCTAGACCGGGTTGCTGTCGTTCGACTATGCGGCCCCTTTACACGGCAGCTTCCGCCCTTTTCGGATTTCCCTGTCGGTCTGAGGAGTATCCTTGACGGAGGAGTTCATTATCTCGATGGAGGTCTTGAGATTGATGGGAGAGAGATTGCTCCTCTGAATCCTGAGCAAATCAGACAAGCCGCTCGAGATATCCTTGCGTCGGGTATCAGGACAGTTGCCCTAGTCGGCGTCTTCTCTCCACTCGACCACGAGGGTCTCCACGAAGAACAATGCAAGGAGATCATCCTCGATGAAGCTCCAGAACTCTCAGTCGTGTGCTCTCACGACATTGGACCTACTGGCTTCTTGGAACGAGAAAATGCCACCATTCTCAACGCTGCCATCCTACGGACAGGGTTCCGCGTCAAGAAGGGCTTTAAGCGAGCCATGGCACGACTTCAGCTTACTTGTCCGCTTTACCTTTCTCAAAACGATGGTACCTTGATCGATGCCGATACTGCGGCTGAGTACCCTATCAAGACTTTTGCTAGTGGTCCTACGAATAGTATGACGGGTGCTGCGTTCCTGGCTGGACTTGATTACAAGAAGCAAGTGGACACGACGTCTGAATCCGACTCGGTCGAGCCACAAGTCCTTGTCGTCGACATCGGTGGCACTACTACTGATGTGTGCGCCCTGTTGCCCTCTGGCTTCCCCCGTCAGGCACCTGGTTTCGTCGAAGTTGGAGGCGTTCGCACAGCCTTTTCAATGCCTGAAGTTGTCTCCATTGGTCTCGGTGGTGGAAGCAAAGTCCAGGTCGACTCTGAAACGGGCAAACTCACCATTGGACCTGCTTCTGTTGGTAATTGTATTCAGCAAGAAGCCAAGGTATTTGGAGGTCAGACCTTGACGGCAAGTGACATTGTTGTCGCGTTGGGCAAGGTGAACCTTGGAGACACCACTCTCGTTAAAGATGTGCCTAAGTCAGTCGTCGAAAAGGCGCGCAAGGAGCTGAAGAAGATGTTGGAGAGCGTCGTCGAGCAGATGAAGGTTTCTTCAGCTCCAGTCCACGTTCTCCTCGTTGGAGGTGGTGCCCTTCTCGTCACCGAGGATCTCGCCGGAGTGGACAAGTGCATCGTACCAATTCACCAAGGCGCCGCCAACGCAGTTGGTGCCGCGATTGCCAAAGTCTCTGGCGAGATTGACATTGTCGAGATTCCTGAAGGACGCTCCGAAAAGGAGGTTATCGACGCTGCATGCGCCAAGGCTGTTGATCTAGCTGTTCAGAAGGGAGCGGCAAAGGAGGGCGTGCAGATTGTTGAGATCAACAAGATGCCTCTTCAGTACACGCCTAATGGTGCTATGCGCATTCAGATCCGGGCTGTTGGTCATCTTGCGATTCCTAGCGAGTTGACGCCTCCTTCTTCTCCTCCTATGTCGACTGAGCAGGGCTATGAGGAGGATGAAGGGGACAAGGTCAGCGTTCCTGATGCCCTGGTTCCCACCTACAAGCCATCTCTCCACGTGGATTTGGAAACATACCGACCCGAGGTAAAAGATGGTGTGTGGTACGTGTCAGAAGTTGATCTGGAGATGATGGCCACTGGGTGTGGAGTTCTGGGAACTGGTGGCGGCGGTCCTACACATCACGAATTTCTCAAGGGCTTGCACGCTCTACGAACTGGCGGTCACAGGAAGATGAGGATCATTTCCCCAAAGTCTCTCAAGGATGACGCCGTACTCTGCTTTGGCTCCTGGTACGGTAGTCCCAGCGTTATCAACGAGCGGATCGCTGGCGGGACTGAAATTTCTTCTGGCATTAATGCTGTCAACAAGGTTGTTGGCAACAAGTCCTTTGATGGCATGTTTGTTGACGAGATGTGAGTAACTCCAAATCCTACTCGGGGGTTGTTTCTGACTTGAATAGTGGCGGTGGAAACGGTCTGAGTGCTTTTCCTACTGGCGTTCACTTTGATGTTCCGGTTGTTGACGGTGATGCTATGGGTCGAGCCTATCCTACCATGTATCACGGTAAGTTCCAGAGTCTTTTCACTTATACAATTCGTTCTAACCTTTCTAGCTACCTTTAGCGTTTACGGTCATTCTCTCACTCCTTGCGTGGTTTCTGACGCGCGTGGAAATACTACCGTGGTTATGGTAAGCGAGCCCTTGAAGATACATCAAACATGTACTAACAGTAACAGAATGCGGATTCACCTGTGCGGTTGGAGAGTATCCTTCGAAATACTGCCATCGAACTCGGCCTGGGCTGTGCTGTGTGCGCAAACCCATTATCCGGCGCAGCGATCAAGTCCCACGGTGTCCCCAACACTCTATCTCTAGCTTGGTATCTCGGTCGTGCTGTTCATGCCGCTCGCCGAAAGAAGTCGAGTTACATAGATGCTATTGTGAGTTACTCGAGTTGTTTTTCGATACGTTGGCTAACATGATACAGTTTGACGTCTGTGCTGGAAAGCTCCTCTTCACTGGCAAGATTGTTGATGTTCGTCGTCATGTCGGTGGCGGGTACACTATGGGAGCTGTCATAATTGCTCCTCTGAGCGAAGATGAGCGAGAGTCTGCTGGCTCAAGTCAACAATCTGCCCCGACCGACAGCCACATGTTCATTCCTTTCCAGAACGAGTATCTATACGCCGCTTTGGGCGACGCTGATGGCTCGGAGGAGTCTCAAAAGGTGGTATGCACAGTTCCAGACCTTATTTCCATTCTGGGTCAAGATGGTGAGGGTATTGGCTCTCAAGATTTGCGATATGGGCTAAGAGTCAACGTCATTGCGCTGCCTTCGCACCCGCTTTGGAAGTCGGAGGAAGGTATCAAGGTGGGAGGGCCGGAAGGATTTGGACTGAAGATGCCATTCACTGGGGTTGATAATGACTTTACCGAGGCTAGGAGTGTTATTGAGGAGTTTGGGATATAAATTAATAGCAGCCGGCACTAAGGGTGGTACACGAAGGCTAGGGGGTTTTAATCTGGATCATATACCAATCATGGATAAAAGTAATATGACACGAAAAATGAGAATTAAAGATTATTTAAGTATGTTTTATATACGATGACGTAATTCAACATAATAGATAGTTGATGACTTCTATGGATTGTAGTGATGTATTAAAGTTGATCTCTACTGGGTTGACGGATCAAGGAGGGCATAAAATCAGTAGTCTTCCTGGCAACAAGGTTCTCCTTAGCATTGGCGATAATAATTACATAAAACGTTAGGAACAGGGAATAGCTTACTTAGAACAGACTCATAGATACCCAAGTCCACGAGAGCAAGAGATCTATTCGTCTATTGACTGTCGCGTGGTGTTGAGGGACAGAGACAACTTACCCTAGAACCACGCTTTTATCCCGCTAAACCCAAATTAGACAAGCTCAGCCGAGGAAAGAAAGGACCAAACGAGAATGACATCACCGAGAAGGGAAATTGGCCAAACATCGTCAATGGAATTGTCAGAGAGGCTTCTGAGGGTATTCCCAAGTCAATATCTCGCCAACGCGACCTTTTCTTACGATTTTTCTTATCAGTTCGATCCTCGAGACTTATCAACAAAGACCCGCTTAATCATGACTGAGAAAATCTCTGTATCCTCCGTATCATCCGTTGACATTTGCCGACAATGTTCTAGCCCCAACTTCGGCAAGTAGCAAGATTACGTCGAGGAGGCCAGCTCCTCGCCTCGATCAGATCATGTCATCAGTAGATAGGTAATCACAGATGCATTTATTATACTAGACCACTTTAGCTCCTCGAAAAATCGCATCTCGGGGTTTTAGACACTCGTTGCCGTGTTCAACTGCCGATACCTGTGGGGGCCTGACACCCCAATACCCCAGGTTGGCTGTGGGGCCCAGTTCTGGAGTGCAGCCGAACACCGAGTTTGCCTCGAAGAGATGGGTGTAAGTCGTTATCATATAAAGAGAGGGAGGTCAGAGATGGAGGAAGGACTTGTTTTCATGCCAACCATTCCCTTCAACACCAATCTGGTCTCCCTTATCCGTTTGTTTTCAACATGAACAACGGCTTGATTGAAACTCTTCTTAGTAACCTCGCCCGTCACTGGGTGTTGGTTTTGGTTTCTTTGGTTTTGGGGTGGCTTGTCAAGAATCGCTATCATCATGGCTTGAACAAGTACCCTGGTCCCTTCCTAGCTTCTCTCACGGATTGGTGGAGATTTGTTGATGTCTATGGTCAACGACCAGAGGTTACTCTCCAAAAACTTCATGCCAAACATGGAGATATCGTTAGGATAGGTCCCAACACCTTGTCCTTTGCCGACCCTGCCGTCCTCAAGTCCATCTATGGTCTCAACAAGGGATACATCAAGGTATGTTACTCTATTGACTTGCGATCAACTGTGTATTAACCCACAATAGTCCGACTTTTACATCGTCCAACAATCCGTCGTCAAAGGCCACCGCCTCGCATCCCTCTTCAGCACCACCAACAATGACTTCCACTCCCAATTCCGCAGAAGCGTCAACTCGGCCTTTTCCATGAGCGCACTAGTCCAGTACGAACCCTTTGTCGACAACACTACCAAGCTGTTCCTCAACCAAACTGAAAAGTTGTTTGCTGGAAAGCCCGAGGGTTGCGACTTTACACAGTGGCTTCAGTTTTATGCCTTTGATGTTATTGGTGAGATTACTTATAGTAAGCGCCATGGATTTATTGAGAAGAATGAGGATGTGGAGGGTATTGTTGCATACCTTTCTAAGCTGTTCCTCTATGTCGCTCCAGTAAGTCCACTCTAGAAAGAACATGGATGATAGACACTGACAATATCAGGTTGGTCAAATCCCCTTTTTGGATCTTGTGTTCTTGAAGAACCCTATCTACCTCAAGCTTTCTCAATGGGGCCTGTTTGACTCGACATTCCCCGTCGCTCGATTTGCACGCGCTCGAATGGCCGAGCGACTCATCCCTGAGCTCAAGTCGGACGCTGTGCTCCCTACCACCGATATTAAGAAGCAGGCTTTGGGACAGGATCTACTTTCCAAGTTTATTGCTGCCAGAGAGGCTCGACCCGAGTTTATGAGCGACACCCTGGTGCAGACAATGGCTGTGTCTATGGCCTTTGCTGGTTCCGAGACAACAGCCATTACCCTTTCTGCTGTCTTCTACTACCTCCTCCGCAACAAATCTTCCTACTATAAGCTCCAGAAGGAACTGGATGAGGCTTCAAAGGCTGGTGCCTTTTCGGATTATGAGACTGGTCTCGTCACCTTTGCTGAAGCTCAACGATTCCCCTACCTTCACGCCTGTATCCAGGAAGCCTTCCGAATGCACCCTGCACCTGGCCTCCCTCTTGAACGCATTGTGCCGCCTCAAGGAGCTGAGATTGGAGGTCACCACATCAAGGGCGGTACTATCGTTGGAGCTTCAGCATGGCTGATTCACAATCGCCCTGAGATCTTTGGTGACAACACAAACGAGTACCGACCTGAACGATGGCTGCCTGACCCCAACGCGAACCCTGAGGAGGAAGATAAGCGGATTAAGAAGATGAGCGGTATGATGTTCCAGTTTGGTATGGGTAGCCGAACTTGCATTGGCAAGAACATCAGTCTGTTGGAGATTTACAAGGTGGTGCCGAGTCTTTTGCGACGATTCGAGGTAAGTTTTGAACATGTTGGAATGAAGAGCATCAGCTAACTTGTGACAGATTGACTTTCAAGATCCTAGCAAGGAGTGGAGGATTATTAATGCTTGGTTTGTGAAACAAGCTGACTTTAATGTCACGTTTACACGGAGGCAGTTGGTGCAGCCTGAGACGGAGAAGGCCTGAAGAAAATGAGTCACGCAAGCGTAAATAGAATGTATAGTAATGACTGAATGATTGTTCATAACATTTCATGGTAGCCCTGATTCATTTCCTCAATGCTTCTTGTGTTTACCATCGCCGAAAGCATCCTTATGGGCTTTCCCACCAGCTCTTCCACCAAATCCCCAACCAATCTGATGAGCGACATGGATGTCTGTCTCGAGCTCATCAGCCCAGGCCCAGACGAGACCAGGGTTCTTCTGGAACATGCGTGCAGCTGCAATCAGGTCTAACGGAGTGTCGTCTTCATCCTTGCCACCAGAAATGACGTCCTGAGCCACCTGGCCAGTCTTGATGTTTCCCACTGAACTGACAAGCATCTTGTCCCCGACTGCAGCCTTGATCTTCTTGGCAAAGGGAGCCTGGTATGCGGGACCACCAATGATCTTTTGTTGTGCGTGGTTGCCGCCGCTTGACACATCGAGGACATCTACGCCCCGCTCAGCCAGGATCTTAGCTAGCTTGACGCTCTCGTCAATCGTCCAGCTCTCTCCCTTCCAGTCAGGGTTGGTATCGAGCCACTCAGTAGCACTGATGCGGACAAACAGAGGCATATCCTTGGGAATCACCTCTCTAGTAGCATCGACAAGCTCAAGAGCTAGACGGATACGGTTCTCAAAGCTACCGCCGTATTTATCCGTCCTCTTGTTGACAGCCGGGGAAAAGAAGCTCGAGACGAGGTACCCATGCGCAAAGTGTAATTCAATGACGTCAAAGCCAGCCCCGACAGCACGATTAACGCCTGAGATGAAATCATGCTTGAACTGATCAATCTCTGCGATGGTCATTGCGCGAGGAGTGGGAAAATGCTCGTTGAAAGCTTCGTCGCTGGGACCGACGACGTCATCTGGCCATCCGCCGACTTCTTTGGATGCGGTGGCCCCTGAGCTTAGCCAGGGAGCTACGGTTGATGCTTTGCGACCGGCGTGGGCGAGTTGGATGCCGATGAGGGCGTTTTGGCTGTGGGCAAAGTCGACGTGTTTCTTGAGGGTGTCGACGTGGGCGTCAAGCCAAATTCCTGAGTCTTCGGGTGTGATGCGGCCGTTTGCCTGCACCGCAGTGGCTTCAATCATCACAAGGCCAGGCTTTTCAAGTTTTAGTAGAGGAAGCAAGCACAAGCATTGGAGTACTCACGCCACGCTGCAGCATCCCGCCATAGTGGGTGATGTGCCATGGAGTATGGAAGCCTTCATGAGCACTATACTGGCACATTGGAGCCACCCAGATGCGGTTCTGCATTTCAACGCCGCGAATCTTCAAAGGCGTGAAAAGCTTGGGGATGGACTTTCCAGAAGGCTCAGGTTGGATGGCCGTTCCAGATCGGGGATCCTGCTCTGGAGTGAAGAAGGGGACTCCCTTGGAAGCCTTGTTGTGAATTGGCTTATGACATTTGATCTCCTTTTCCGGTGCTGGAGTCTCTGGTCTAGAGACGGGGATGCCATGGTGAGGATGGCAGATTCGCTGGGTGAGGTATGCCGCCATATTGAGTTTGCAAATAGTGGTCTGATGTTGATGTTGATGCTAATGTCAAGATCTGTACCTGGACCTCACTAGTCTTGGCCCCAGGCTTTATATCGAAGATAGATAAAGTAAAAAATTGACTTCATCATGTTTCGATAATTCGGTCATAGTTCCTCCGGAAGTTTGATTTGCTTAGCAATCTAAGTTGAAGCTTTCGCGCCCTACACAACGTTGTAGGGCGTTGTTGGTCCCGAAGTCGCAACGTTAAAAATGTTGTAAATGCGGGCCTTTCTTTGTAAAGCTGCGAGGTTTTTGTCAGCTTGTTACGTTGATAAATCCACAGAAATTTCCACATTTTTGGACGGCGATTTGAAGGCGGATTTACGGGTTATTGCATGGGTTGATGCAATTCACCGATGATTTTCACGTGTTTTCTTGAGATAAGGCATGTTCCGATTTACGAGTGCATCAAGCCAATCATATCCTTATCTATTAGTCTATCCAGTCAACGGAAATAATGAGCTCGTACCTACTCATATCACGCCTGTGTGCTCACTCATAAGATGTGATATATCTATTGGGTAGTTGTTATGAAAGGACCGAGGTTGCGGACATCATCTAGCCGACAGAAGAGGGCGAGTGTCTGTGCTTGCATCCCCTCAATCTCTGCAAGAAAGGAAGTAAACCACTGGAAAACAATGCCTGCAGGGGTCATATGAGATTGTAACTGAGATATACGATCTGAGATCCAGTCAAGATCTAAAAGATCTATCAGAACCGCAATAAGGCCATTCTTACTCTTCACCTCCATCATCTGACCAACCACAGCACAGCAACCAAAAAAGACCCAAGATCAAAATCTCCCGACTCCCAATGCCGCGATATTTTAGCTCCAGCCCCATCTCCACTTATCTCCGCCAAATCCGCAGGGGGTCACTGCACCAAGAAGTTGGGGTAAATCTGGGGTTTCGGCATGGGATACGAACCCTGACCTTTCAACCTCGGGCCAAGCACAAGCAACCTCCTGATTATTATCTACGCGACATACGTGTTCGAACGACAAGGATGGAAAACCCTCAGTTTGTCCGCTTCGCCAAAAAGTCGGCCTCGAGGAAGAGAGCCACCAAGGCTTGTCTCAAGTGTCGTAGGAGAAAGGTTCGCTGCGATGTTACCCGTACTTCGGCTCCTTGTACCAATTGTCGGTTGGATGGGGATGAGTGTGTTGTTGCGCGTCGAGGGGTTTCTATGTAAGGGTTTCTTTCTCTGTTGGTTTGTCGATCTATGCGTGGACTAACAGCTTAAAGACAGATACGATATAACGAACCATCACCGTTTACTCCGGACGCTGCTATCGACGATGCCGATCCGAACCATCCGACTACGAGACCTGACTTGGCGACGCTGTCACCGCCTCAAGAAGCCGATCTCGGCTGCGCAACCCCGTTCACGAATGATACATGCAATAATGGCAAAAATATCCAGTCATTCGGCATGACTTGCGAGAATGCCAAACCGAATACATCAAATAATATCCCGTTGGATCCCGTGCGATCCGAACTGAAAGCCCTATACTCGTCGATGCCTTTCCTCAAGGCGCTTAGCATACGCGACCGCGACTTCAACCATCTAAATTCTCAAGGATGTCTACGTGTCCCCGCCAAGCCAATCCTCGACGAATTCGTCCGACATTACTTCCTCTACGTCCATCCGCTGCTCCCTCTCCTCAATGAGGCCGACTTTTGGCAAGCGTACAATCCCGCCCAGACAGAGACCTACTCAAGCTCAGGTGGCTCTCCCGTCTCGCTGCTCCTATTACAAGCCATCATGTTTGCCTCGTGCACAGTAGGTGACCTTCACTCGGTGCATCGGATGAATCACAACTAAATATTACAAGCTTGTACCGAAAGAGAGCCTCAAAGTCTTGGGTTTCTCTAGCATCCACGAGGCCAAGGAATCATTCTACACAAAAGCAAAGGTACAAGACACTTTCCCTTGTAGATTAACTACCTCTGACTCTCTTGCCAGCTGCTCTACGACTTTGCTACCGACCCAGATCCCATCTCGATAGCACAGGCTGCGTTGCTACTGACCTACTGGTGTCCGACCTTCCGCCCAGGACCGCGAAAGCCGAATAGTAGATGGCTCAGGATTGCCGTGCAGAATGCCAGAGCTGTCGGGGCTCACAACTACGCAACCATGGCCCAAGATGCCCACGCGACTCCACAGGATCTCAAGAGGCAAAATGTTCTGAAGCGTGTTTGGTGGTGTTGCATCATCCGCGATCGGATAATGCCGCTCTGCGTCCGCCGAAATATTCAGATCACACGAGAACACTTCGACTTTGACTCCAACCCTCCTCTCGGATACGAAGACCTTGCCGATGAACTTGAATCGTCGAGGGTGTACAATACAACCACCAAGCACACCCTCATGGTCACATTGGAACGCTTGACTGAGCTATGCGTCTGCCTGACTGACGTCTTGACCTTGGTATATCCTACTGAACACTTGCCGATTCTTGATGCTGAGGCGCATTCTACGGCGTTCGACAAGGTTCAGGAACACAGACGATATCTACAATATTGGGCTGAGATCACGCGACCACCTTTGAAGCACACCGAGTTGTCTCCTGAGACGGATTCCTTTGAAGACTCTTCCGTTTTGTTCACGAATTTGGTCTGGATATACTACCAGTGAGTTACCTTGCACCGTGACCCATCTCTCATCGCGGACTAACAGCCCCCAGCGCCGCTCGAGTGGCTCTCTTCAACTACGAACTACATCTCGGCGTCATCCTGGGATTGGTCACACGAAAGGCGACTTCCAACTTACAGACTCAGTTCCTTGAAGAAAACCGAAAGGGTCTGAGGAGTGCTACTAGGAGTATCGCTGACTGCCATGGTCAACTACACCCACTTCGTCTAACGCGTTGGCTACCGAGTAGCGCTGTCGCATGTACAGCGCTCCCTCTAGCCATGCATATGGTCGATATTAAGATGTCATCTGCCTCATCTGGAGGCGAGATCTGGTCGCGCCCGGGCATCGCTGCGAAACAGTCCCGATTAAACGTGCTTATCCAAGCATTCAGAGAACTTCATCCCAAATATGACGGTGTGGACTCGATATCCAAGACGATCCGATATTTCATGGAATGCACCTATCTCCAAGACTCGACACCGACACCTTCTTTTGGCGAGAACACCGATGTTCTGGCGAGAAGTCCTACCTACTACCTGAGGCTTGCATTGACGATCGACCTCAGCCTCAGCCAAGATCGTCTACCCCAAGACAGCGACTTTCCTACACCGTTGAGACGCTTCCTGTACAACACCAGTTTGTCTACCCCTGCAATACTCGAACAACAAGTTGCTACTCACTCTCTCGCCACCAAAGCCCTTACACCGCCTCGACCTATTTCCCCCACGGTAGTTAGAACCTTCTCTCAATGGGTTGAGGATGATCGATGTATTCACTTCGCTCTCGAGATGGGTATCGATATCAGTCAACCACCCTTTGCGTCGGACGTGACAGAGGAGAGTACGGTAGCCACTGAACCCTTGCCATGCCCCACCGAGACAACCGAGACATATTCCACTGAGAGTATGGAGAGCGACTCGGCAAGGGCGGAAGATGAGACCGTTGAGATGGAATACTTGGCTCCTAACCTTGAGAACTTGACTGGGTGGGCTGAGAATGATCAGTCACTCTTCTTTGCTCAGGAAGCTGGTCTCATTCCTCAGGGTGTTGGATTAGGTGATGGAAGCCAGGGAGATGAGGTATATCCAGGCTTTGGAGCACTCGCCCAAACTTTAGACCTCGATATGGGGTTTTTATGGAAGGGCATCGAGAATGGTGGCCAAGAGGAAGATGCACTGAGGATGTTGATGTAAAATTGAGATAAGAGCTGGCGTTCGTCATTTCCGGCGGCTCAAGTGTACTCTTTATGAAGCGAGTATTTAATGCATTGTAATGAGACTTTGTATCACCCTTCCAGGTTGCAACCGGCTTCAATATAGAGCTATCAACATTACCTAACCCGTGAGACAGCTTCACAATTTCGATTGGAACTGCTTAACCACATGAAAAGCACCCCCCTTCTTCCCAAACATTTCTCTCAGATCTTCAGCAAGTTCCTGAGGTCTCTCATGTGACGCAAAATGACCTCCATCTGGGTGCACCTTTTCGAACACAACCGGTCCAAGGGTCCTACCCCATGTCTGAGGAGGCACAAGAATATCCTTGGGGAAATATGAGAGTCCAAGAGGAACGTTTGGCACATATTTGTCCACCTTTGATGTCTGCTCAGGGCTTGAATGTGTGTTTTCGTAGTAGATCCTGGCACTTGCCGCTGGTCCTGCTGTGGAGAATTGATATACGGAAACCCAAGTCAAGATTTCATCATCGGTCCAAGGGTAGTTGTCCGTCCAGTCATGAAGCTTCTCGTAGATCCATGCCAACAAGGCTACAGGTGAATCTGCCAGAGCAAAGCCGATTGTAGATGGCTTCGTTCTTTGTTCGAGGTTGTATCCGAAACCTTCTTCGAAGAACCAGTCTGTTCGAGCGCGTCCCGCCTTTTCATGGTCTGCATAGGGAACGAGTGCGTGTTTTATGAATTGCCAGGGTGCCGTAAAGAAAGAAGGCGGTCCGAAGGCGCGAACAAAGTTGACGTGAGAGGCTACACAGCTTTCTGGGTATTGGACGCTGATCATACGAGTGACGGCGTATCCCCAATCTCCGCCTTGGGTGACTATTCAAATGTTAGCTCATGTAGTAATCCCGAGGAAGAATGCGACGTACCATATTTGTCGTAACCCAGATTCAACATGAGCTTGTGCATTGCTTCGGCATACTGAGGAATGCTAAACCCTCGTTTGGATACCCCGTCTGAGAAGCCAAAGTTGGGCAAGGATGGCGCCACGACATGGAATGAGGGCCCATCTTCAGGGTCTGTGAGCAAGGGAACAAGTTTGATCACCTCAAGGAAGCTCCCAGGCCCTGTGTTATGATATGTCAGTGGAATGGTTCATTCATCCTTATCTCTAGAGCTTACAGCCATGACAAAATAGAAGCGGGATGCTATCTGGTTTGTTCCCCTTCTGATGCAAGAAATGAATGTGTAGGTCGTCGAAACCGTCTACTGAGACTTTGGAAGTGAACTGAGGCAACTTATTCAACTCCGTTTCTTGAGCACGCCAGTCGAACCCGTCTTTCCAATAGGCAGCGAGTCGCTTTACCTCAGTCAGAGGAGCACCGGACTCCCAGTCATCGGAAAAGTCAACCTCTTTGGCGAAAGTTGCATTCTGTAGTTTATCTTTAACGGAGTTGAGGGCTGAATCCGGGACTTGGATCTTGAACGGCTTGATGTAGGTGGACATTTTGAACTGAAAGAGATGCGGGATGATGCGAATTGCGCCAATTGGTAATAGTGAAAGGCGGATATGAGGTTGATGGACTTTCTATGGGATTAACGGCCTTTTCTATCAAGAGGAAGTTGACAAATCCAAAGCCCGCATCATTTCTGATTACCAATTAATTCGATTGTGTGATTCGCAAAACTTGAGTTCAGAAGGGCGTGAATGACGCCGGCAGTTGCATATGACGCATTACGGCCCAGTTGTGTCTCAGTGGTGCAACCATCAGGCTACGATGATCTTTTCCGGAAAAGGAATATCAATCAAGGCAGCAACGACATGCATGATGCGAGCCGCGGGGTATCATATTCTCGCTCATGGAAAGATGTGACTCATGATAAGAGGAATCCCTCTATGAGTTGAAAGATGGCGTGTTTGTGAACAATTATCCGTGCTTATGGTCAACTCGGCACAAGATGATCGTCAGGGTTACTCGTGAGTCACAAATGATGAGATAGTCAGCCCATATTATTCTGCATAAATACATTAAACTCGGGGAATGAGGCGGGCATCTTTATCAGATAGGCGGGTTTAGACTTGGTTCCACTCGACATGGATAGATTCATGACCTCCAGAGAATCCCCTGCCCTAGAAGTAGAACTTAAACCGCAGGTCGGTTGGACTCACTATGACATGGGTATCATATGCTAAATTAGTAATACTTGTAGCCCTGGCTAAACCAGTTATTCTTTTTCCTGTTTGAGCACAAGTTCCTCTGGGTTTAGATCAGTGAGGTAGCTCCCCATACGACACAATCTTCTCATGCCGCCTGTTTCCAGGCAATTCATCGACTCTAGGATCGCCCTTGTCCAGGTCTTTCCATCCGCTGTGAGCATCCATCTGACATTCCACCTATGTTCTGAGCCATTGTTGGTCCTCTGCGCTTTCTGTCATTCGCAGAGGGCACACCGATACACTGGGTAATTTTACGCATTATCCCTGGCATTATCATCTCCTACCTCCAACCAAGGTTGGGAATAGCTTCACCTGCGCACCTCAGCAGGATATGATGCTATGATGTGGTGATAATATGTTCTATCTTATAGTTAAAGATCGGCCTTTGATTGGTTAACGGAGTTAGAAGGCCGATGATAAACGCAGCAAGGAACAGCCACAGCGTGGTCATGGACGAAGGGAGACAGCAAGCGGCTTGAAGGCGGAGTTGTTTACCATGGCATCGCCCCGTTGCTTTTAGTCACAGAGATAGAAGACAGCGGCTGATCTTTTCCCCGATAGCGGGCTTGCGTTATTCGCAGCCTGTAAGCATCGCGAAATAGATTACCCGACATGAAGAGGGTCCCTTCATGCGCAGTATCTATCCGAGTGATATCCATCTCGGTTGGTCAAGCTCAAATATCACTCACAAAAGACCTCGCCAACCTGAGAAGTCGTCTCAGTCGGCTGAACGGATCCTGGAAGTATACGCACACGACGAATCATGACGCCTTTGAAACCCCGCATTCTTTTCTTTAACCCAGTGCGCTATGCGTTGGCTGCACACGAGGCCCTCTCTGCCGTCGCAGCGCCAGAGGTGGTGACAAGCAAGTCTCGAGCAGAGCTTTTTACAGACCTAAAGGGTCGATATAAAGACATCAGGGCCATCTATCGAACTTCTGCCAGTGGAGCGGTAAGAGCTAAGAATCCATCGTGTGCTGCGGCCAGGATCTGAATAATCTTGGGACAGGTTGCTGGAAACTTTGACAAGGAGCTCATTGACCATCTTCCATCATCTCTCAAGTATATCTGCCATACAGGCGCCGGATATGACCAGATCGATATAGATGCTTGTACTCGGCGTAACATTACCGTCACATATGCTCCGGACCCCGTCACTGACGCCACCGCGGACTTGACCATCTTCCTCCTCCTGGGTGCTATTAGACGGCTTAATCCGTCTCTGAAATCACTCAGGGAGGGGAGATTCAAGCAAGGGATCGAAGTCGGCCATGATCCTAAGGGGAAAACATTGGGAATCCTTGGCATGGGTCGGATCGGACGAGCAGTCAAGCATAGAGCTGCACCATTCGGTCTAAAGGTTATCTACCATAACCGCAAACCGCTGTCAGATGACCTTGCTGCCGGCTGCCCATACGTATCGTTTGATGAGCTGCTAAGGACGAGCGACATCATATCGATCCATGTCCCGCTTTCGGCTGCAACTCATCACTTGATCGGTGAGGCTGAGATTGCCAAGATGAAGCCAGGCGTGGTCATCGTGAATACAGCCCGCGGGGCGATTATCGACGAGGAAGCGATGGCGGCAGGGCTTGAAGATGGACGCATCGCCGCTGTTGGGCTTGATGTTTACGAAAAGGAACCAGAAATCAATCAACGGTTAATCAAGAATGACCGAGCGTTATTGGTACCTCATTTGGGTACGCACACTGTTGAGACATTGACTGAGATGGAGTCTCTAGCTATGGAAAACGCTAGGCGAGGAGTGTGTGGGGAGGAACTACTGACGATTGTCCCTGAGCAATTGGCCTAAGGCTTGTCATCATAGATAGGTAGGAATAGTTGCTATGAATAAAATGTGTTCTTTGTTAAAGTTGAAGCCGGGATAACTAAGCCAGAAGATCGTTGCTATGAATGAAGCAACCATACCGCACAAAAATACACACGTCAATTCACACTTGTTCTCTAACCCTGGGGATTCTCTACTCTGCCATACTTTTGAACAACGAGGACGAACCTGCTTGTTCATTTCATCTTCCGAACCTACGGCGCTCAAGCAATTGATCCGCGGCCAAATACTAAAACCGGGATGGTTTCTCCCCCGCTGCGGTCAAATATTCACCCGCCACCTAGCAAATGACATACCAGAGCAGCCACAGGAGTTAGGTAACTAAAGACCGACCCCGGTATTTACTGTATTTTGTTTGGTCAATGACTTAAAAGAGTGGTGGGGGAAGAGGGGCTTCTAGGATTATCAAAGTCAATCTTATAAAGCTCGGCAGTGCATAGAAAACGAGTCGAGCAAGCTCTGAACTGTGATATCAATAAACACAACACACAAGAACAGCCAACTCTCTCCCCGCTTTTTCTTTCTCCGTGTTCGATATGGTCAAAGTCGCTGTGCTAGGCGCCTCAGGACAGATTGGACAGCCGCTAAGCCTGCTGCTCAAGTCTGTACGCTTCGCCCTCTCCTCTTCCCGCAACAGAGTGCAATCTAATGAGTTTCTTCTCCACTAGTCCCCTCTCGTCACTGATTTGAGGCTGTATGATGTCGTCCATGCAATTGGCGTGGCGACTGACTTGAGTCACATTGACACGCCCTCGACTGTTAAGGGGTATCTACCGGATAATGATGGTCTCCTTCATGCATTGACGGGCGCCGAGTTTGTCATAATCTCAGCTGGTGATTATCCCTTTATCCAACTAAAAAACTTAGAAGGCTGATTTAGGATAGGAATTGCGAGAAAACCCGGCATGACGCGTGACGGTGAGATGGAACAGAACTTGAATATGTTCTGACACCTGGCTAACTAGAGAATAGATTTATTCAAGACCAATGCCGGAATTATCGCCAACCTGGTGGCTGGTGTTGCAAGCTATTGTCCCAAGGCTTTCATTTCTATCATCACCAACCCGGTAAATAGCACGCTTCCGATAGCAGCCGAGGTTCTCAGAAAGCAGGGCGTTTTTGATCCCACCCGGCTCTTCGGTGTAACGACGCTAGATGTTGTTCGTGGATCAAAGTTTGTCACAGACATCCTCCGTGATATCAACCCCCAGGAGCTCAAGGTTCCGGTAGTTGGCGGCCACTCTGGCGCAACCATCATCCCCTTGATTAGCCAATCTCAACCTCCAGTGGAACTAAGCCAGGAACAAATTGAGGCCATTACACATAGTGAGTATCACCATGCATGAGAAAACATGACTATAGCTCACCACTCAAACCAAGGGGTTCAATTCGGCGGCGATGAGATCGTAAAGGCCAAAGCTGGCGCTGGGTCTGCAACGACGTGTATGGCTTACGCAGGATTTCGGTAGGATCCTTTCCATTTCTATCTAAACTCTACTCGTTACTAACAATGGAAAACACAGTTTCGCCCAGGCCATCATCAAGGCCTCTCAAGGCCGATCAGGTGTAGTAGAGCCCGCGTATGTTTATCTTCCTGGTATTCCCGGAGGGGAGGCGATTGCTGGTGAGCTTGGCGTCGATTATTTTGCTCTTCCGGTCAACTTTGGGCCTAATGGCGCTACATCTGTTCATCCAGTTGGGTTGTTGTCGGACTATGAGGCCGGCCTTCTCAAGGTTGCGGTGGAAGAACTAAAAGGAAATGTGAGAAAGGGCGTAGAATTTGTGCAGTCTAGTTCATGAGATGGATTAATGTTGGGTATCAATCAGTTTCAGAAAAGACATGCTGGCTAGTGTATTCCTGCTTCTTCTCTATCTACGGTCTTCTGGCTCTCAACTCGGATTGCATGCTCCTTGAACTCTTCGGACATTTAAACCTCCGACCAACTGTACCCACCCCGATGCCATGCGGGGTCGAGTCGAGGTTAGCCCCTCATCCTCGGCAAAACTCTTGACCGCGCTCCATCATTCCCTTCGTTTCATCTATCCGTTCGCAACTCGGATCTGACAGACGCTCTCACGATCAGCCGATAGCCACAATGACAGAACGATCCATGAAGAATCAGGACCCGAAGCATATCCGGACCAGCGGGGCGTGCAAGGCCTGCAGGTCTAGGAAGCAAAAGGTACGCGCTTTGGCAAAATTGCTGGCGAAGCAGCCACTAAACAGAGTGTGTAGTGCAGTGGAGATCGGTTCGTCTTATTCAATTACAGTCGAATATTGAACGCCTTTGGCTCATCTCCATAGGCCCCAGTGTGTTCGATGCCACATCAACGACATTCAGTGCCAATGGCCTGAGCCACGGAAACGGTAGGTTGCAGCGCGTTTGGTTTGGAAAATCACCATGGAATTTTTCGCTAATCATGGATCCATAGCGGTCCTCCAAAACACTATACGGCAATTATTGAGAAGCGCCTGTTCGAGACCGAAGCCATTCTCCTCGCTCTGATGTCGCAGGTATCAGATGAACAGCTCATGTCTGCCTACGACTGTCTACAGCAAGACAGGCAGTCAAGTGCAAATCTCGAAGAGCCCTCTGATGCCGGAAACAGACATGGACTGACTCGGAAAGACAAACTTGGGCTCGTATATTGGGGCAACTACCCCCTCGACTCGGCTCAAGATGCTAGACGCTGGTGGGCCGATCGGATGTCGCCTGGTACGAATGAGACCTCATCCAGGGAAGACCAAGTCATTGGTCATGCATTGATAGATACGAACGTCGCCGGTGAGCATGAAGAGACTGCGCCTCAGGATGCAGATGCCTCCGAATTTAGGTCGGATGAGCTGAGTCCTGGTGTTGACTCGGTTGAATCTCCGGTTGCTCCCCGGCCGTCTGTCACGCAGCAAGATGATTGTGAGGCCAGAGTCGGTGAAAGCTCAAGGGCAGAGTCTATCTTATTAATGCATCAGGAAGCAGAGACAAGTCACTCTCCAATGACGCATCTAGAGCAAACACCGACACAAAGTACTGGATATCAAAATTCTAGACATGTTGGAGGGTATGAGAGTGCCTACCTATGGTAAAGGGAACTATGAGACACGATTAGGATGGATAAACGTATTCTTTGTTGTAGTTGAAGCCCGGGATAACTGAGCTATAAGATCGAGGAGGACGGATGTTGTATGTTCATGTCAAAGATAGTTAATCTACAATCACGTTTCCCGTTTCCAAGTAAGAGTCAGTCTATGCTCTAATTATAATCCAGTCATCGTGATATTTTAGTTTCGACACGGAATCTCAACCAGAATCCCTCCGATCACCGGAGCCCCATATAAAACTTCTACCCGGCCGGCCCCGGAGCAGCCCGGACCAGTTCCCCACCCTTTTCAACTACCGTCCTCTCTCATCTTAATCTTCAATTCCGGCGGCCACCTGCAATGACTCCCGAGATTGGAAGCCTTCGAGCCCTCAAGAACGGCGACAGCCAATATGTCGGCAGCTCCTCGGGCGTCTACTTCATCAACACCGTCCGCAGGGCATTCGCCACCACCCCGGATGAAGAATTAGAAGAGAGGCAGCACACCAGCGAAAATGGCCAACAGCTGCTCAATGACCCTTCACCAGAGGACTGCATCGTTGGAGGAGATGAACAGGGCGGTCGCAGCATGGGACTTGAGGCTGGAGCACCAGGCGAAGCTGGCATTATCCAGACGAACGATCAACGCCAACCAGCCACTGCAAGCCCATCCTTTGATTTGGGCAATCTGCCTGACTACGCCATAGCCAGGCAACTAGTCTTGACATATTTCCGCATCTGGCATCCCCTCGTTCCCTTCCTCCACGGACCAGAATGCCTCTCCCAGCTAGACGCCCTCTACCGCGACACATCTACCACACCTCTCAGCCGTCTCGTCACCTTCAAATGCATCTTCAACATCGCTCGCCTCGAGAGTGACAATATCCCTGACCTATCCTCCATCTCCATCCCCTCGGCTTCTGATCTCCTCCCCACGCTAGGCCTCCTCGCTCTGCGGTGCGACATCCCTTCCATCCAAGCCCTGCTCGCCGCCCAGGTCTACTTCATATCCACAATGTCCCTCCGACACGCGTCATCCGTCGGTGGCCTAATCTCAAGATCCATATTCCAGACGGGCATGCACCGCTGCCCGTTCCGGTACTGGCACTTGTCCCCTGAAGACCGGGATATGCGGAAACGCATCTTCTGGAGCTTTTACGTACTTGACCGGTTTCTGAGCCAGTCACTGGGGCATCCGAATGGGATACAGGATTCTGATATCGATGTTTGTGCGCCCGGTCATCGAGACTTGCATGAACCAGTTACGCAGTCAGCGCTTTCACCGTCGAGTGCTGCTGCAGCGGATAATCTGATTCTTCACCTCCCGGCCAACCATCCCGATAGACGTCTAGCATCTCCACGACTGCGAGCCCAGAGCAGAGATCCCTCGCCCGAAGAGGATGCAGACATAGGGCGGAACCTAAGTGAGACTTCAAGTGGGCCATCTAGGAGAACGGCGGCCATTCTCCAGCACCGCCGAGAAACCCAGTCCGTTTTAGAACACCACGTGCGGTACTCCCAGCTAGTGGGAAGGTTACTCGAGATATTTCACAAGTCGATAACCGAGAGAAGAGCCGACGATCAGACTGTCCTCTTCCTCAAGGCAGACGTGTCAGCATGGGGAAACAGTTTGACCCAACCGCGCCTCGATTCAAAGACCAAAGAGGAAAATCCAGAGCTTACACCAGAACCTACAGTCTTCCCTTTTGTTTTGTATCATTACTGCGTCCTCCTTCTCAATCGTCCCACACTGTCCCTCGATCCCTCGAGCGCCGAATTCAGGGCCGGCTTGCAGGTATGCATCGGAGCTGCCAGCAGTATCATCGAGACAGTTGGGAAGTACTCGGACCTTGGGGGACCCTTATTCTGGCCCGGGTATATGACGGCTGTCTGGATGAGTGGCCTCATTTTGGCTCTTGCCACATGGCTCCAGTCATACAGTCCAGCCAAGGCCATATCGTATGTATTCCTCTTCATTATTCCTATTTAGCTGACTCTCGAAGTGGTATATCGTCCGCATTGGGTCTCCTGACCGCCATGTCTAATCGCTGGCGCATGGCAAAGGATTGTAAAGAGGTTTTGTCCATGTTATTGAGGAGCATTGAGGAAAGGACCACAGGGCGGAAACGCCTTCGATCAGAAGGAGACGTTGAATCCGGTTACGCAGGTAGACCTGCTCAAAGTGGTCGGCCGTCGAGTACTGGTCCAGGTTCAACAAAACGACGACGTGCCGCAAATAGTCCCAGAACACGTTTCCGCTCTGATGCCCACCTCTCACCACAAATTCCATCCAGATCCCTTAGAGGGTCACCAAACGCCCGCAATCCATCAACACCACACAACCCCCTCCCAAGGTCCGGGCTACGAAACGGCTCTGATACTCGGCACGACAACTTCCCAAGAAACAACTGCAACAACCTGGACACGCCAAGCCATGATCCAAACGACTACCAGTCAGCCACAGGCTTATACGATTCTTCCTTTCAATTCGATACCTTCACATCCCTTCAGGATTTAAACATGTCAAATAGTGAACGAGTGTTGGGGCCCTATCATGCACCCATCCCAACGACTTTCCCAGACAGGCGTCAGAACTTTGATCAGAATGCAGGCCAGTTTGACGGGGCGGATATGATATTTGATATGTTTGATGGGGCTACGTGGGGGTCTCTGATTGATATGGTTAATGATGCGGGAATGTCTAAGCATATATAATAGATACTTTATATAAAACCCTATGACCCGTATACAAAATCCATGACACTCGATATTCACACTGGCTGCTAAGCATATTACAGTGGCCATGTATGGAAGGAGGTGGTTATATCTATCAGGTAAATCTAGTTGTGATCTCCCCCAACGCCCCATCTGCTGGCCTGATAGCCACTTGCTGAGCAGCCCTCAACTTGAATTCCACTCAACCTTGATAGGTTCATGACCTCGAGAGAATTTCACGCCGTTGAACCACAACTCAAACCGTAAGTCGGCCGGTGCCACGATGACACGAACGTCAAAGACACACTTGTAGTATTTGTAGCCCTGGCGAAAGCAGCCACCACGCTTCTTCATGAGAACAAGCTCGTCTGGCCTGAGGCCAGTGAGGTTGCTTTCGACACGACAAAGCCGTTTCACACCACCTATTGATACTCGTCAACCAAGCCAATCTTTTAGTTAGGGAAGGGGGAGAACCTACCTTTTAGCAGACTTTGAGGGAGAAATCTGATCTCGTTTCTCGAAGTAACAATCTGTGTATTGAATGATGCCGCGGATTGGCCAGGGCTCAAACGTCTGATGAACTGCTTCGTTAGAGGAGCAATCGGGTCGATCTTGTCTCCCTGGTACATGAGTCAATAAACGCGCACAAAGAGTGATCATATTGCCATTTGAAATGCATACCTTCCGGATAATCCATTCTATCTGGTTAACGGCCCATGTTTGATCCGGGTCAAACTGATCCTGTTCTAGTTGCTCACCGATGTGACGATCAGGACTGTACGGCTCTCGGACTACAACGCCGTAACTTGCTCTTGCGATGTATGTGGCGAGAACTGGCATGTTTCCAGTCTCCATCTTCTGCTTGTGGTCTTCAAGGAGACCCCTGACGACAGTAGTTTGTGGGTACCGGTTCACGATGACTTTGACTTCCCGGGTGTTTGGGTGATTGAATTGGGAAAAGTGCTCCCTGATGCGCCGCTGTACATATTTAGAGCTACCTAGCCCTCCGGATAGGACCATGTGCGTCTGTGACGTATATCAGTGTCAAGTTGTATTTGATTTAGTAAAGATCATACCACTTGTTCACTGCGTCTGTTCTGTACCATCCAGTCGAGCTGCTCTCGTATCTTGGTCATGATGTGTTCGACATGAGGATCGAAGAGTCTTTGTATCTCGTTACTACCCAACATTAGCTATACCATCCTGCGCCTGGATATCCTTGTGGGGGCTCACTTGTCAAAGATCATGCACCCTCTTTCAACGCGGAGTCTGTCGTGCGTAAAGTCATTCGAGACTCCCGGCATGTCGATTCTGTGAGTTTGGGCAATGGCAGCAGGATCGCCGAAAAGGTGTTTGATAGCTTTGAAGCGGTCGGTTTTCATCATCTTCTCTGAGAGACCGTCTGCGATGTTAAATGGTACATCAGGGCTCTCAGCCAGACGCTGCTCGATGAGGTTCCCGAAAGCAGAATCTATGAGGGTTGAGCCGATTCCAATACCACTGACCTCGGCAATTTGCGAAATCTGAGGGATACCATTGTCAACCTTGGTAACCTGAACCAAGGAAAAGTCTGTGGTACCGCCGCCAGCATCGATGGTGAGGAATACGTCCCCAGCACGAAAGTTGACCACGCCGCTCTTGAGGGTGTCGACTGCGGCGGCCTCAGCCTCAGTGAGATCAATCTGCGCCAAGTGATGGGGCCCTTCGGTACCGAACCCAGCTGATCTGATGGTAGCTTTAAATGTGTTGCTCACGTCCAAGCCTCTCCAGGTTGTGGGGACACTGAAAAGAAAGGAGACGGACGAACTGGCCCAGTTTGCTGTTCCAGTCATCTCCTCATAGGTTCTCTTGATGTGGCGGTAAACCTCCCGGAGGTAGTCAGTAGCACATCTTTCGGCTTCTGCAGTGGTTGCAATTGTCGTTAAGCCTGCTTTTCTTGCCTCGTCACAGGTGTCTTGATCAAGAAACATCTTAAAGAGGCGGTGCTCTCTCTTCCCGAGCGGCAAAGGGTCGTCATACACGGCAGAGAAGAATCCCCAGGAAGACACAGTGTTGTCATGGTTGTAGACAAGGCGGCTGGGAACTTTGGCCTCACCAGTGTTGTTGTTCCCAGGCCAGTTATTGAAGATGTGTATTGTTCCATTTGAGAACAAAAGGCCAACACCTAGCAACTGGTTAGCTACCTACAACAGGACCAAACAACGTAATGATATGGTCTCGTACCTGTAAAGGTGGTGCCAAGATCAATGGCTACCGTGACATCGGGTTTCTCAGTCATACTGGGCCAACAAGCCTGTTCGGCAGCAGACTAGCAAAGGGAACCACAGACAGACCACGGATAGTGGTAAAAAAAATACGAATGTAAAATTGCAAGAACAAGTGATTTTCTGGACGGCCTACAAAACAGCTGGATGGGAAAAGAGTGGACTGGTCCATCAGCTGGTAGCCCGGGAGAGTAGACGAATAAACTGTCTGACAAAGAGAAACTTTGATTAAGGCTGTAGCTGTATCAAGCCGAATCATTCCTCAGGCCATCTCGCTTGGGGTGAAAACAGCCTTGCCAAGGGGCCAGAACGTTTTGAGTCAGGTGGCAAGCTTGTGCAGCCAGCCTCAGCGGAGCCAAGACAACAAGGGTAGAACGGCCGCGGTCGTTGCTTTTGGGACATGGTTGAAGGCCACCTTGGTTACCGCATTGCAGTGGGAAGTTCCCAAAGACAGTTCCCCAAGATGCGGGCACACGTGTTTAAATTGCTATCGATTCCTCCCGCTGAGTCCGTCTATACCTTCCCTATGCCCGTCACCCAAAGAGTTCATCCCTTTCGTATATTCTTGGATAATATCAAAGCCCTCGGGTATCCAGAATGGCCTTTTATCATTACATCGCACAACGACAGGTCACACTAGGGTCGTCTACCACAACTACAACAATTACGTCCTCCACTGCCACAAGCACAGACACTGCGTCGGGAGCACATGAGGCTGCGTCGGGAGCACATGAGGCTGCGTCGGGAGCACATGAGGCTGCGTCCGATGGCCCTTCCAGCGAAAATGAGAGTGATATATCAAACAAGCAAGGAGAAGACGAAGATACTCCCACCCCAACTCCTCAGACTGGAACGACCACTGCGGCTTCTACGAATACTCCAACCAACCCGCCAAACCCTGGACTTAAGGGCGGTGAGGTTGCTGGAGTGGCCATTGGCTGCTTGGCTGCCGGGCTGATCATTGGAATCATTTTTGGGTGGTTCCTTCGCCGCGCCATGCGCCGTTCAAAGCATCGGAAAGGGGGCCATGGGAGCGAAGAGAGAGCGAAGATGCTGAGCCAACCGAAAGATGACGTTCCAGTAGCCCTGGAGCCCTTGGGCAAGAACATGAAGCTGGAGAACGTCATCTTACAGCCGGCATCCGACTCAAAGATTGTTTCCGACTTGGGACGCTTGGAAGACATCATCAGGCAGCACGTCGAGGCCGTGTATCACTCAGGTCCGGTGGATGTCGAGGTTGTGACATTGGCCAACATCCTCACCACCCTAGGAATCAGCAAAAGGTCTTCAGGTTTTGACGCCGAGACTGTGGCGGGCTGGTGCCTCCAACCCGGCACCCGCCGCGGGGCCCTCCAGCATGTCATCTCACATGTCCTGTTCAGGAGCATCGACTGGAACTCTCCGGGGCCCCTGACATTGCTTCCGAAACCGGCAGTTGACTTTCTCCATTCTATTCGCCCAATTAAGGAGTACCGAGATAACTTTGACGGTAAGCATAAAGCCCAATGTCTCTGAATCAAGCCACTAAATACAGCTTCCTAGTCATGTCGTTTGCCTGGACTCGATGGCGCACCCTTTCAGCATTGTTCCTACATCCTGCCCCCAACGAGAGAACGCCGCTCGAACTGTCAGAGCCTGATGTCCAAGACCAGGCTGAGGTCGTGGCGAAAGCCCTGGATTCCGTCCTCCACTTTTTCGTTGCGCCTGATCAGGAGAGCCGACGGAAGCAGCGCGACCACCTTCATGTGATGATTATTGACGCAGCCAAGCTCGGATATGTCTTGTTTTCACACACTAGTGACTGGAGGTTTGTTTACAAGGGCGAGTCTAGAAAGGAGGGGGCTGTTGTGTGCGTTGGTTTGGAGAAGTTGAGTGGGCCGGATGGGCGTCGGCTCAGCTCCCCACAGAGAATTGCCGAGCCTCGTCTGCTTTCTTGAGACGTTTTTCTTTTCTTTTCTCATTTTTGGTCTCGCCCTTGCTTTGAGTGGCTTGAGAAGTGGTAATTAGTTATGTACTCTGAGTCTTTCAATAATACAGATCACCAACGCTTTCGTACTGGGTATTGATCTACTCAGCCTTGACTGCAACAGGGTCGCATGAACAGGACAAAGGAGACCAGTCTAGACCCAAAGCGATTCAGCCCTGCGGAATGGAAGCGAAGGTGACTGAGCTTGGCAGGCCTGGTGCATGTCAGATGCAAAGGCGGTGGTGGGACACACCGTTCCCGCGGGTTTGGCTTAACAAGCCTAGCATGCATAATGGTCAAGGACCTCAGATTCATCGGTGTTGCTCTTTCCTTTTTGTATGTGATAGAGAAGCGACAGAGGATCTACCATCGCCCTTGGTATTGCCTCTCTTACTCACCTCTCGTGCCTGCGAACCAGTACACTGCTATCGAGATGGCAGAAATCGTCCCCGTCGGAGTTCTCAGTACTATTACATACCATATTATCATTCTCGCCATCGAGTCCCGCCAAACCAACGACCAAGTCCGTCGTAGCCTTGAGTTGGTCCGCACCTGTGATCGCGACCTCCAGCACCTGATCAGTTTGCGCGATGAACATCTGGATATCCTAGAACGGAAGCCGATCGAACTCGAACGTATCAACTGCATCATAGAGGATGCTCACAAAGGACTCCTTGAGGTGGGAAGAATCGTCGAAAAGTGCAGGCCAGAAGCAAATAAGGGCAGACTGCCATTCGCACGTCGAGGACGATGGGTTTTGTTTGACTCGAAAGAATTCAACAGCCAGGTTCCTGTCATCAACAGTCATCATCAAGCAGTACTAGCCGAAGTCACCTTTCTCCGGCAGATTGCTCTTCACACCCCGGCTCCGGCACAGGATCAAGTGGTAAACACAGACAGCAAGTTTGTCCAGAAGAAGCGGGTTGGTATCGACAACGTCAACCTCTTGGGCAGTCTCATGGGAAGAAGACCAGGTATTTTATCCTCAATCACATATTGTTGCATACCCGGGCTAACATGTATGATGTTCATCAGCTGCGAGACATCCGATGCCAGTACCTCAGGCACCTCCAGCCGACCTTGCTGTCGATCCTCACAATTCACAATCAACTCCGCCTTCTCTACCACCCAAGCCCCCTTCGTATCAAGACCCCAATTTCGTTGCAAGTTCTTTTGCCAAACATATCAACCTCGCCGACATTCAGGCAAGCAGAGGGAGCTCAAGTACGGTCTACCCGACTCCCTATGCCCAACCGCCAGCCTTCAGTCCAGTACCCCCACAGTTTGTGCAGGAACAACTCTCTACAGGGACGGGACCGGCACAGTACAGGTCGCCCTCACCTTTCTCATTTTCTGAGCCGCAGTCTCAGTATCACGGGAGCCCTACCTACCCCTCAAGTATTCCCACTCAGCCAACTCCATCCCCCTCATACTACTCAGCGCAAACCCAACGGAGCAACGAGCAAGGCTACCGCCGGGAAAACAGGGCGGAACATGCCGGGGAGGGGGTAAGGCGAGAAGGCACTAGACAGGTGGGGGACCTCATCGATCTCGGTTGGGAGTCGCAGCCTGAAAGTCAGGTAAACACAACAAGGGAGACGCCGCGTTCAGGCTTGGTTGAACGGGACATTAGTTCTCAAGCCACGTCTACCGCCTCTTTTACGAACTGGGATAATTGGAACCGCTATTGAATCAAGAACGAATCATCCATCAGAGCTCGGGGTAGCTGTATGTCTCAGCACAAACATGATTTGTGAGAACTTGGCTTTGTGTGACCGTACATGCAAGCTGCAGGCGGCTGAAATAACCTGTCATTTTCTTTACGTAGTCAAAAGGCTGCACG